>VUQH01034616.1:0-17703 GCA_015106775.1 Etroplus canarensis
TACTGAGCACAAGGTCTGAATACTTATGACCATGTGATATTTCAGTTTTTCTTTTTTAATACAATTGCAAAAATTTCTACATTTCTGTTTTTTTTCTGTCAAGATGGGGTTCTGAGTGTACATTAATGAGAAATAAAATGAACTTTTTTGATTTTGGCAAATGGCTGCAATGACACAAAGAGTGAAAAATTTAAAGGGGTCTGAATACTTTCCGTACCCACTGTAATTCCACCCCCACCTTGAACCCATCTGTCACTCCTACTGCCCACCTCACCACTGTCTCACTGTCCTCATACGTGTTCTGCACCACCTTCACATACTTCTCTGCCACTCCTGACTTCCTCATACAATTCCACAGTTCCTCTCTTGGCACCCTAACATATGCTTTCTCTTGTATTATTACACGTGTAAAAAGATTAAAGTGCAAAAGTAATGACAATTATCTGAGGAGATTAGTAATGAACAGATAAATTATCTGTTCAATAAAGTGATGGCCTGGGGGAAGAAATTTCCTGTGTGAGATCGATTTGGCTTACAGTGTCCTATAGTGCTGTCCAAATGAGAGAAGTTCAAACAGACTTGGTCTGAGACTTTGGTTCACTGATTATTACAAAGCCGTGCTGCGCAGGGTGGACTTTGTTTTATGGTCTAGTGGTGAGCCAAAATTTAAAAACAACACTACCATATTTAAGATTGACATGGGGGAATTGGTTGTAAAATATGCAAAAGGTATCTTAAAATATCATTCTGATTTGATGGTGCAGTCATAAAAAATGTTTACACACTGTGGTGACCCCTAAAGGGAACAGCCAAAAAAAAAAGTAGCTCACGTTAACTGTTAAGGAATTAGTCACTTTTATACATAGTTGGCTAAAATTGAAAAAAATGTCAGTCCAAAAACTTATGGACCTTAGTGAATTGATAATAACCTGATTTCAAACTTTAGCACTAGAGTAGGTGGGGTATATACAGGGGAAATAAATACTAAGGACTCTGGTGGCCAACACTGAGAAACTTAAGCATAATTTGATAATGTGTAAAACTGATAGGAAACTCCAATACAGAAGCACACAAGACATAAAGCTGCGGTCACACTAAATATTACTCATCTGTAAACTGCACACTACATGAAATGTAATAAAGAGCTTTAAATTCTTGTAGTGCAACTTGTTGAAAAAATCCACACAGTCATAGCAGTCCATCCTTAGTGAAACTTACTGAGTAACTGGAAGAACTGTTGCTCACAGAATCAAAGCTTCTTGAAGTAACTGTGCGTTATCAACAAATTTTCATGCCCAATTTCTAGTGCTCTGTGTGAGAAAAGTCTGTTGCCTCTCTGGAGTCATGTTTCTATAGCTATGGAACAGATATAGTAAAAAAGGTAGATCTAACTGAATAACTATCTTTGTGATGTGCAATTGCAGAGGTTTGTAAAAGTATAATAAAGTTGTAAACCAAATATTCCTAATTTAAAAACCAGTCATTCTTTTGAGGTTTTTTTTTCCCCAACAGGTAAGGATTGCAATGAATGTTCAAAAAAAAGAAGCCAGAGAGTGGTTGCAAATTCAAACAGATCTATTTTACACTAGTGGACTTGAATGCAAACCAGAAAACACAGCTTATCCAGTCCAAATAATCTGTTAACACATTTTCTGTGCCATGTAAATCAGCCTTTCTTGAAACACAAAACATCCTTGGTAACAGATGTTCACTGGTCAGGCTGACTGAGATACAGGAATAACACTCCCTGTTAGAGGTCTGTTGTGTCATGAGCATTTATAAAAATACTCTTCAGGTGTGGATTTGGGTTTTACTTTCCATTTTTTGCTTTTCTGTGTTTCTTTTTCCCTTTTACTGATCTCCAGTTGTTATTTCTGGGTTTCTTATGAAATCCACCACCCTGGACCTGAAAGACATGAAAAGAACAGAATTAATATCTGAAAAGGAAACACTCCACTCTTAACAGTACATTTTTTTTCATTTGTGACAGCTCTAACACTGATTTCACAAATAAATATCCACACACACATATATATTCCACAGACCTTTTTGCGTTTCTGCATCCCCTGCTTGTCCACCTCCATTTCTTCATCCTCATCTGTTTGAAAGTCATCTTCCTCCTCATTCCTTGCATCCTCCATATTTTCTTTCTGAGGGGTTTTTAAAGTGAACATAGAGGCTGTGGGAAGATGCAGTGTGTTACAGCAGAGTAAAACATACACAGTACTAATCTGCACTGATATATCTGGGTTCATAGACAGTGAAGAGTAAAACTGGAGTTTCTTCAGTCACACAAAACTTCACAAACTAGCTGATTATTATCTGTTCTTCTGACAGACAATTTGTTAATTTAACATCACTCGTGCCCTTTTTCTTAGAATTAAAGCCCAATACAATAGCTCATGTAGATAGTGAAATGACAACAGTGAACAAATAAAACTACAGCATGCATGAGGAATACTGACAGGGGTAGAGGTCACTCATGCTGTCTTCTGAGTCACTGTGATCGTCATCACTAGATGAGGGTTCCCACATGCTGTTTGAATGCTTGGAGGGTTTTGCTCGACTGCTCTCCTCTCCGGGGTCTTTGGGCTTTTTCTGTGTCAGTCTGGCTGGAACGAATTCAATCCCCTGCTTCACACACTCTTCATCTAAAGAAGGCATGAAGTAATCATGTTAGAAATCGAATTCAGTGCAACTATCCTACAGATCATATCTGCAGGCTCCTATGTCAGCTCAGACTCGCTCTCATATCAATTTCAGCTTCTGACTCATTACTTCCACCAAGGAGCTAATGTTTTACGTTCAATTTGTTATCAGGATTATGCAAAACATTACAGAGGAAGTGGCATGAAAAATGTACCAGTGGTGGGACTTGTCTCAGCTTAAAAGTGATTAACTTTTGGATGCAGGATTTTTTTTGAAAGATTCTTTAACATTGTGAGACGGGCGAAACTTTAGAATTATGCATCATTTCTCAACAAAGGCAAATTAAAATGTGCAGATATTAGCTTGATATTCCCAAGAAAATTTCCCAAACTGATCTAGATATTGTTCTGGATTCTGGGATTTAAATTATGCAAAACTGAAGTCCATACATATATAGGAAAGTAGCTAACAGATGTAGACACTTATAGACAATAACCAGTTTGTTCCTGAAACAAGAAGATCCATTATCGCCATTTTGATTTCTCATAAAATTCTTGAACTGAATGATTTCAGTAATTTCCCCCCCGGGATTAATAAATTATCCTGATTTGTTATTATTTGCAAAACAAATGAGCGGAGGCTTGTTTTATGAAGTACTCACGCTTTTCCACGTAACTTCAGGATTAAATCTGCGTTTTCAGCAATACAAAGGTCATTCACCTCTTACCAGGACACATCATCCTGGTAGTTTATGCCTAATGGCCTAACCTGCTACAGACCAGGTTAAGTTCCACATTAGAAATCAACAGGTATAAAATCACTGTCTACTGATCAGTTCTTTGGAAAACAGCATCATCAATCCTACAAGATCGCTCAGACCTCGGTGCATGGCTTGCAAGAGGGTCTTAAGCTTTTTTGATGGCATGTAAAGTCTATAGTAACAGGCATCAGTAATAAATACAGATTCTTATATGAAACTTTATTCCTTGTCTATATTATTTTCCTCGTGGCTGCAAACTACTTTACATTATTATTGACACTCGCAAGCATCGATATATGATCCTACACAAAAAGCACCTGTTTGTACTTATGGCCTTTACATCAAATTTGAAAATAATCTAAACCTCTGTTTGATTTTTTTTTTTTTTTTTTAAACACTTAATCTTAATCTAAGGCTCTTACGGCCTTAAAGACCACTGGGGCTACAGCTGAAAACATAAAAACTAACACACATCTAAACATGAATTTGAAAGACAAGCACAATCTGTCAGATTCTCTCATGTCTTAATGACAGAGTTGTGATACCCTGTTAATTTAGACAACATTCTTGCCAAATTTTCTTTCTGGCTTGAAATCAGCTAAACTTTATGAATGTGTGTGCACTTTAAGTGCTGGAAAAAACACAAGCAGAGTGCTTTTAATATACTACCGTACAGCACTTTTCCGATTACACCCATACCACTGTTTTAGCTGTAGCAGCTGTGCTGACTTCAGCCTGCATTATCAGAATCAGGATCCTTTATCATGGATGAAGCCTCTCTTTATTTTTCCAATATATTACTTCTATCTTGCCGAGGTGCCCTTGAGCAAGGCACTGAACCCCCTTTACTGCTCCCTGGCACCTGTATTGTGCAGCCTTGCTCACTAACCTCCCCCACCACTGCATGTAATGTGTGTGTGTATGGGTGTGTGTGTTTAACACCTAACAAAAAAAGAGTGTTGGTGATTTGGAATTTCTCCATCTGGGGGTGAATAAAGCAATTTGGTTTTTTTTTTTTTAGTTCTGGCATTTCTAATTTACTGCACATGTGTGAACTCAGCAAAATCCCAAAATGTGTCTGAGTATGCTGGTGTGAGCAGATCAACAATGGCCTAGATCAGCAGAAAAGTGCAAATGAATCAGCTCATCAGATAACTCTGATTTCCTTCCTGAAAGATGAGCATCACACAAAAAGTCTGGGTGAGCTCAGTTCTGAGATGTCCAACATCCTCTGTGTTTATAACACAGTAGAGCCATGTAGAGATGAGTGGTGCACTGACATTTAGAGAGGGCTTTCTTGAAACGTTTCCCGTTGACATGTCTTAAGACGTGATGTGGCTGCCGGTTGAGATGTCTGAGGGTCAGCTTACAGAAGAGCTGAGCGCTGGAAAACAAGACACATCAGATCATGCAAACTGATCTGTGGCATGTCAGAAAATTACAGAGAGGAAAACCACTTGTCGGGCATGCAAAAGCCTCCTTACGGTTTCTTTGTGCTTGGCACGATGTGTGGTTCATACTGGCTGTAGTTGAACTGCGCTGCAGCACTCAGCTTCTCATATTTCTTCCCCTGGGTAAACTTCTGCACCTCCGCCAGTTGGCAAGGCAACTCGTGGTCATTTAAAGTGCATTTGATCTAGAAATTTAAACATGGAAAGACATGCGCAGTGCATTTTGGTGGAGTTAATAGTTTTGGTCAACACAGTTAACCATCACAACAACACAGCCCCTGGCTCACGGGGTAACTTAGCATGCAGCTAACACCATGCTGCACGTTCACACGTGTATTTCGTGTAATGCGGAGAAGTTTGTTCGCCAACCTTTTTACCGTCTGTAAGCTGAAGAAAAGGATGATGAAGAAGAAATGCTCTGAGATCCGCTGGTAATTCATCCATAGCTTTACAAGCGCTGCAAAACAGGCTGTTTAGCGTGTTGAACAACCAAACCCCCCCTCCAAACAGGAAGCTGTGTCCCCACGTGGGTTGACTGCGCCGACTCTGTTGCAATCCTGGCGCCATCTAGCGATCAGAGCAAGGAACGTCAGCTTAGACGAACGTTTAACCATGCATCCCAATCAATATGGCATCGGTCACGTGATTTAATCAGCTTGATTAAACAGAGGCGCCCGCCGGAAACTCGATGAGATAAATGCACACGCGCTGCTGACACGGAATTTTAAGATGTGCAACGACTGTGTCCGTGAACACAATCGTTTGAAAATGCCGCACACGTTAACCGGCTCAAGTCAGGTGATAGACGAGTCAGCTGACTGACGATCACCCGACAGCTCCGAATCAGAGAGCGTGAGAAAAGAAGAGCGCCCACTCTGTTTGGATTTCATGGAACCACAAGTGTAGCCGAGTAGTGAGTGTATGCGAGCTGCAGTGGGATTCACATTAAAACGCTTGAAATGGGCATCCACACTGGTAATTTGGCAGAGGTTTTACACCGGATGCCCTTTCTGACGCAACCCTCCATAGGGAGAGGGACTTGTGCCCTCACCTGGAATCGAACCAGGGACCTTTCACTTGTAAGGTGACTGTAAACAACTCTGGGGATAGTTCACACTGGAAAAAGCAAGAGTCTCTTTGCTCTCTCTCTTCTCCCTCTTCTCACCCCCAGCTGGTCAGGCAGGTGACTCCCCCTCCCTGAGCCTGGTTCTGCCTGTAAAAGGGGAGTTCTTCCTTCCCACAGTCGCCAAGTGCTCGCTCACACGGGATCGTCTGATTGTTGGGGTTTTCCCGCCAACACGGTACAGTCTTTATTTTACAGTAGGAAGCACCTTGGGGCGACTTTTGTTGTGATAAAATTGAATTGAATTGAAATTGAATTGAGGTACTCATGCGATAATGTGCACGGAGTGAGCCATCTCGTTTTGGACTAACACCCCGCCTACATTTCTCCCACAATTCATTGGGTCAGTAAACAAATATCAGGCTAAGTAGCGAGCTAGCTGAAGTCGAGCTGTCCTTTATGCTGTGACTGAGAATCCGAAAATAGCTTTAAAGTAGGCGAAGATAGCGGGCCTGTTGTTTATTGTAATGAATTAGGATTTCACTGAAGGCTTGCACTGATTTTAGTGAACCTGCTGGCTGGTGTAACAGTGTAATTGGCGGCTGGCAGCGTCGCGGTTGTTTTTGTAGCAGGATATTAAATATATAAGTAAAACATGTCTGGACCAAACGGAGATCCAGACATCTCTGCTGATGATGGGATTATCAACGACGAAGATGAGTTCGGCGAAGAAGGTATAAAGCAGGCTTCCATTCGCTGTAATCGATACTAATTATTAGTGATTAAAGTCATTAATTGCTGCTCAGTTAATGTAAACATGTATAAAGTGTAGTACTGCGCCTCTAAACAGTGATAAAACTACGATTTAAGGTCAGGTGGCTGACTAAAACAGTGCTGTTATGGTATTGCTTATTGAAACGTTGTCTAAAGTGTTCAGTAATGTAGAATTTTTTTTTGCAAGTGCAGGATATCGATTAATTTGGTCTGCATGCTTGTTTTAGAAAGCCTAGTGGTTATTTCAGTTAGCTGAAACGTTTTTTTCATGTCTACAGTCAAACTAAGTACACCCTTACTGCTCCCATAGGAATTAAGAGGGCAAGTAGCAGCCAGGTGCTGCTAATCAGAAAGACCAGATTAAGTGTTCATTATCCAGTTTGACCACCTCTAAAAAAAAAAAAAGCAGAAGTATTGGAAGTTTGCTGGTCTGGAGCGTTCAGGCGCGTGTTAACACGATGCCACAATCTTTGCAGGGGTGGATGTCCCAGCAAATTCACCTCAAGATAAAACCATGCAGTCCTGAGACAAACTGCAATAAATAAATACATAAAATCCAAGAGCTCTCAGTCAGCATGTTATATTGCTTGACAATATAGTTAGAAAAAGACTGAACAAGTATGTCTTGTTGGGAAGGGCTGCCTCTTCTCTCTAAAAAGAATATGGTAACATTGCTTAGGTTTGCAAAGTTGGATCTGAACAAACTGGAAGACTTTTGCACCAGTATTCTTTAGACAAGACCAAAGTTTAGTTTAGTTAATTTAGATCATCAAAAAAAAAAGGAAATAGTACAGTCTTTCAAATTTAAATCAGAGACAAAGACCGAAAGGGTCCAGGCTGAAGTTTCAAATTTTTGTGCCTGGCCCTCCTACCATATCATAATCAAAGAAAAACAAAACCACATGTATTAAGAAAGTGGAGATGTTTACGCACTGCCATGTTTGACAAAATCCAACCACAGCACGTCAGTACAAAACATCACATACCAGGTGTCAAGTACAGTGGTGGAGGGGTGAGGATTTGTCTCGTTTTGCAGCCAAAGGACCTGGACACCTTAGTCATTGAGTCGACCATGAACTCCTCTGTGTACCAAAGCATGCTAGAGTCAGATGTAAGGTTATCTGTCTGACAGCTAAAGCCTGGCTGCAAATGTGTCATGCAGCAGGCCAATAATCCCAAGCACAGCAGCAGGTCTACAACAGAAAGGCTAAAAAGAAAGAATCAAGTGGTTGCAAGGGCCCAGTCAGAATCCTGACATCAACCTGACTTAAATGTTGTGATGGACCTTGGAGCTGTGCATTAAAAAAAAAATTCTACGAATTTCAATGAACTGAAGCAGTGTTATAAAGAAGAGTTGGCCAAAATTCCTCTGCAGAGATGTAAGAGACTGATAAAATTGTACAGAAAATAATTACTTGAAGTTATTGCTGCTAAAGGTTGTTCTATAAGCTGTTGAATCATAGGGTGTTCGTAGTTTTTCACAACTGCAGAGTCCTGCAAAGACTTTCTTCTTTCATTTTTAGATTAGTTTTAGTTTGCAATAATCTTGGTGGTACATTTGTAGCACTGAGCTGCTGGTAAATTATCTTTGAAAATCATAAAATACAGCCTTGGTTCACACTTTATTTTCTCTGGTTTCCAAAGTCTTATATCGCTGCACATGTTCTTGTATGCATGTGCAAGGTATTAAGACTTTTAATACAGGAACCAAAGTCAAAAACTATAAATTTTGACAGCATTGTCATTTGTATGTATCGTTATAAATTGCTCTGTCTGGCAATGTAAAGAAACTCTTTACATTGCCAGACAATCTAATCTAATCTCTGCTGCTTATCCACAGAATATGCTGCCATCAATTCAATGCTAGATCAGATCAACTCTTATCTTGATGACTTGGAGGAGCGGAATGATGCACTTAATGGCAAACTGCACGAACTGATGGAGTCAAATCGGCAAGCTCGGCTGGAATTCAGGGCCCAGCTGCTCGGCTCCCCGAAACAGGACGAGGAAAAGGAGGAGCATTGTCCTGCAGCAGGCAGGGAGTCCCCTTCACCCAGCAAGGAGGATCTAAACAAGGATAATGAGGGGTCACAGAAAACTGACAAGAACTTGTAGTTAAACAGGATTAATTCAATAAAAAGTAGGGATAGAAGTATTCATGAAAGTTGACTCAACTCCTGAAATGTGTCTGTTGGACTAGCGACCCTTTATCTGCATAGTTAAAACCTGTCTTGATTCTGGCAGTTTACACTCACAATAGGAGACATGTACGGCAGTGATATTGTGCATCTTTTCCATCATTGAAGCCAGCCCAATCTTTCTCATTAGGTGACCTGCTGATGTTTAAGTGACCTAAAGCAGCTACTCATGCAAGGTCAACACTACAAGAACTACTAACATTCCACTGCAGACTATCAAGTCAAGTATGCTGCATTGCAAAAGGTTCTAGCCCTTGGTAGAGATTTGTCTGGGTTCATACAGGAGATCTTGACAACTCCTAGAGCAAGAAAAATAATAATGTTGTGGCATTTCATAAAAAAGGTCAAGCTAGAAGCTCATGATTAGATCCTTCCAGATTCTGATCCTAAAACTTCTGTGTACCACACTCCTGAATGTTATCTTTACAGATTAGTAGATCCTCCTCAAGCATTTTATTCAGACCATATTAAATGATAAAATTTACCCTCAAACTTCCTAAAATGTGTCAGCCCATTAAAGATGTGATTCCTGTATTATTCCAAACATAAATGTATAATATTCTACATCTGCCTGCACTGTAATGCCTGTTGTGCATCATGACTGTAAATTACACTGTGATGTCTGTGTACGCTTTAAAATTCATAAAGTGTGGAACAATTTTTAATTATAAATTAAGATGACTCCCAAACAGAAAACAAACATCCAAAAATACATTAAACTTCCAGCAGTTAGAAAACATCACCAGTTTGTTCATCTTAATTTGTCAGTAGCTGAATAAAAATACAATAAGAAACATACAGCTTTGTTTGAAATCATCTTTTACATGCCCTTATTTCCCCTCCCTCTCAGCTTAAAAGCACAATTCAGATCACATCTCCCTCCTTCAGACAGGATACAATACTAATCATGTGACATTTGCCACTGTGACTACAAGGGTTGCTACATGTGTCAGCCAGTCATCTGTGGTTTAAAATATCCTTCTCTAATATGGAGGATGAAATGTTTCCAGAACAGGGCACGGGTCATGAAGGAAGTCGTACTTCCTAATTTACACATAATGGTGATTTGTGAGTGATGACGCCACACAGTAATACATGTACATAAGGAAAATCTATAGGTGCTTCCAAACATAGGTGAAAATTTGCTACATTTTAAAACATATATAATTGTCCTTGCAAAAAATTCTGGAACATTAACTCAAATGTGTTTCCATCTTTCCAGTGTACAGCAACTAAAACAATGCAAAGCAATGGTAAACTGGAGTCAAATTATCACCAACTATCACCAGCATTACTGTGCTGTGACTGCTTTAAAAAGCATGGGTGGAAAATGGAATGCTTATTCTCTCTAAATGCAGGTATACCAACATCCACGGGAATGTGACACCCAGTGTGAGGGATTCTGACCTGCTTCGACAGAAGTGCATTCAATTTTTAAAATAAACAATATGCAGAAAAAAAATGCATGCAGTGAACATGAAGTCACGGTTAGAAGTCTTTTCATTTCTTGCTGCCAACATGTTCATGGTCTTTTAAAAGTATAAGAGTCATTTGACAGGACTGTAAAAGGGATTGTAGGCATTTTGTTGACAGGCATCTATTACCATATTCAGCTCCACTTATTTTTGCCCAAAACACCAAAATCATCATCGATGCAAAACCAAAATACCAGTCATAAAAAGATAAAATGCTGTGAGCCAGGATACAATCCAACTTCTAATTACTCAAGCCTTCTATCACTAAGAATTTTTTTTAAACAAAACTTAACTCCAGCGCAAATATGTAATGAGGTTACATTCTACATTTCAGCGTGTGCTACGTGGTTAGCAAACGTCTCCTACACCTGTAGCTTATATTACCAATAAATCACCTAGCAACAGCCATATGTCCCACTGGGGATGAAGTGGATAAGTAAGTAATAAGTAAGTAAATCACCTAGCAAGCTAGAGAATTAGCAAAAGCAGATAATGAGTTGTCTAACCTTCCAATCCTTGAGAACACAATGGGCAATTAACATTTTGGTGAGCCAGCCATAGCGAACACAGTAGTATCAGGTTTAAATGTGGCTGGGTTTTAGAACACTAGAAGAATTTATGAAAACTGTGAAAAGTTTTCTGTCAAGTCTTTGGAAAATTAATGTCATACCACACCTGCCAATTTGAGTGTACAAAACTTGAATTTAACTTTGTTTTTAGTCAAGTAGTGTGTCCTAATACTATATCCTACTTGTATGCATTACAAATAATGTATTACAATGTTTTTGCAAACGACACTGAGTCTGAGAGGTTTCACTTAAGTACAGTAGTGCCCTGGGCTAAATGATACAATATTCAGTTATTTTCTATTAACACAGATGGAACAATACCTGCACGAATGCATGGCTTTGAAGTGAAATGGCCAATTAAACTAAACAGACCACCAAACATTTATCTAAGGAAATAATAGCCTTACTCTGACCCAGGGATCTCATAAAGCTGTTTGACCCAATAGCCTGCCTGTAAACTTTTGTAGTAGTGTAACTACACTAAATAAAAACAACCTGTTCAGATGTAGTTTTTAATATGGAACTAAGACATGGGATTGGGTCTGTAGGGTATCCAATACAAGTATTTTCTTCTTGTTGAAAAGGAAGTTATCGTCAATTCAGGCAACATAAATGCAAGCTGTTCTGAGTAGTAAATACTAAACAGAAAAGTTTTCAGTTGCATATTTGCTGCTTTTTTGACTCAGTGACTTTATAATGATCTCATTGTGATAACTGACATAGAGGACTGTGGCTGGCCCACACAAAAAATCTTTTATAATTAAGAGTCTTGCCTACATTTGTGTTAATTTCACACTTTTGGAGGGCAAGTCCTGTTCCTCTGTGCATTTAATTTCAACTTTCTAGCATGCTGAGAGGCTTGGCTGCCAACATCTTGGTCTCTGTTCCATGAAAGCACCTCTTTAAATAGTCACATCCTGCCCACTGGTTTAGATTGTACCAGTTTCCTTTCTGTCAACATTGTTTCCTCATCGTCTGTTCTTGCCCCTTCCCGACCTGCGTTTGGTGGTTTTTGCTTTCCCTGTGCCATTCTTTTTCCCCTGGGTGGCAGAGGCTTCTTTCTCGTCCTCCTCTTCCCCCTCCTCTTCATTAGCAACAGCAGTTGATGGCTCCAAGTCTGCATCTACACTGCTGCTAGCAGGTTCCTCAGCTGGGGATGTCTCTACATTACCAGTGCTGGTTTCTGAGATGGTAGGTAAGTCCTCTGAGGTTGCCTCAGGTTCTGCTTGTGTCTCCTTTTGTTGGTTTCCTCTCTGTGTTTTCAGCTGGGTAAGTGTAATGACGGGCTGCATGGATTTGAGGTTTGTTGCTAAATCGGTGTTATCGGATAACACATTTTTATCTGAACAGTCTGAGGTGGTTTCTGTTACATGAGTGAGACTGTCTGCAGCTTGGACAGTTTCTCTGGAGGACTCAACAGCTTCATCTTTTTGACTCACCAACGCTCTGCACTTCTGAGGGGAAGAAACATAAAATACTGCATTATGCTTCAAAGATAAAACACCTTTAAGAAAGTCCTTTTCCAAGAAAATTAAGCATAAAATAAATAAAACCACTAAAGACATGTTTTACTGCAGAACACAGCTAAAGGCAAATACTAATATTGTTAACTTTAAGCTGAATTCCTCAATTTCTACAGATAAAAAAGATAAACCAACTACCCTTATATTTGGTAGTGAAATCAACTCACCTTAAGATTCTCAAAGTGCTCCAGGGATTTGCAGTGGGTTTGTAGAGCAGAAGATTCAAAGTGGTAAAACTTGTTGCAGAGTCTGCAGATAAAACCTGAGACTGGAACTAAAAAACTGGACCCTGTGATAAAATAAATCAGAGACAATAATATCAGAGAAGGCAACAGAGAAGAAAGCAGTTAAAAAAAATACAGGAGTGACTCACTAACCATAAACTGTGTCAGGGTCATACTGCTCATCACTGCCCATGTCGTTTAGAGTCACTTCATTAAGGGAGGACCAGCCATCCTGTACCAATACAATTGTTACTGCTGAGATTATCTCAAAGTGGTTCTGAACCATGGGTTATACATTTAAATGCAACTACCGTCAATCATTTTATTGGGGAAATTACAAACAATAATTTGCATGCAGATTACCTGTCCTTCTTGATTCTTCCATCTTTCCTCTCCCCCTTCCTCCTCCTCAGTTCCCTCCTCTGTCTCTAATAAAAAACCTTCTGTGTTCACGGCAGTCAGCTTGGCGAAAGCCTCACACCCAGTTTCCTGGAGCTAGTAAAACAACAACAAGAAAACTGAAGTAAACATTTTATTTAATCTTCCAGAGTTTTTCCTAGCTCAAATGGGCTTTTGGAGGTTGACAACACATGTAAGTACAACTGGTCTTCATATACTATTTAAGCCAGTCAGTCTTTGATTAAACAAAAATGTATTTAAAAAATTTGAAGTTTTTTTAAAAATTACACTACTAGCATGTTCCTTTCAATGAAGCTCAAGGACTCCTTCACAGGTGCCAAAAGTTTCTGTATGTAGAATAAAAATGAATAAAAAGTATAGACAGATTTCTTTTCCACCTTCTGTCTGTGCTCTGGAGACTGCAAGTGCTCTAAAAACATCTGGGAATTCTTGAAGTGTTTCTTGCAGACTGCGCAGGAGGACATGTCTGTTCTACTGGCAAGCTGAAGAAACAAAGGAGGACAGCAGAGGATAACCCAAGATTCTCTCAACAGAGCAATTAGAAAAGCTGCTTTATTGGTAATCAAAATATTTTGTAACAGTTCTTCAACTAAGGTGAACAACTGATATAAAGAGAGATACTTTGTGCTCTTCTGTGCGACGGTGGTCGACGATACTTCCAGTAAAGTGTGTGAGACAGGTGGCGCACCAACGCTTCAGCTCAGCTTTTTTCTCTCTGACAAGAACACCGAACAACATTATTCATCATTTTTCCCAAGTTAAACTCAAAATGACAGGAAAAATGAAGTTAGGCAGTGCAGGGTTTAAATAATAGGTGTGCAAATATGCAACACCTTTTCAAACTGAATATTTATGTTACTGACCCATCTTTGCTTGCTCCTTGTAGGGACTCCTGCACTCGCGGCAGCAGGGTGACCAGGCAGGCATTGCTCATGTGTTGGATCTCCATCATCCTCTGCTGGTGGGAAATGCTGTTCATGTGACTCCTGAAATTCTACCAAAAACACAAAGGGGAGAAAATCAAAGATGTGAGTAAGTTTCAAAAAGTGAATTTGTTGTGAGTTTTGATCTTAGGTGTGTTCAATATTCAACCTACTTGCTGGTTGTGGCAGGTAATGCTGCAAAGGTAGCAGTAAAACTTGTTAGAGCCCTCTGCTACACTCTCCTCCTCTTCATCCTGGTTCTCTGGCAAAGCTTCACAGGCATCTTTGCTCTGTAAGGTTTCCTCTGCTGGTAAATTAACCTGCTGGTCACTTTCACTAAGAGGACCAGAGGGGGAATGGTCTGACAAACAGCTATGTACCTACAAAGAAGAAAAGAAAGTTTGACAGATAATGTTAGGAGGCAGCAACATACACTATATGAACAAAAGTACTGGGTCACCAATAGAAGCATTTATGACATTCCATTCTAAATTCATAGGCATTAATATGGCATTGGGCCACCCCTTTGCAGCTATTCCACTCATCTGGGAAGGCTTTTTACAAGATTTTGGAGTGCGTCTGTGGGAATTTTTGCCTATTCATCCAGAAGAGCATTTGTGAGGTCAGACACTGATGTTGGCTAAGAGGGCCTGGCTTGCAATCTCTGTTCTAGTTCATCCCAAAGGTGTTTGAAGGGGTGGAGCTCTGTGCAGGCCAGTCAAGTTCTTCCATATCAAACTCATCCAACCAAGCCTTTATGGACCTTGCTTTGTGCACTGCGGCACAGTCAAGCTGATACAGAGAAGGGCATCAAATGGAATGGTGTGAAGCACCAAGGCCATTTTCTGTGGCTGCATGCTTGGTGACGTAAGGCTTGCATGCAGTTGCTTAGCAATGGATGCTCATGCCATGAAGCTCCCAGCACACAGTTTTGGTGATAATGTTAATGCCAGAGGAGGTTTAGAACTCTGCATTGGCGATTCTACACACTATGTGCCTCAGCACTTGGTGACCCTGCTGTTAATTCACATGATCTGCCACATCGTGCTGAGTCACTGTGATTTCTAAACACTTTGGTTTTGTAATGATACCAATAACAGTTGATTGTGGACTATCTAGGAGGGAAGAAATTTCCTGCTGCAACAGTGGTATATCACGGTACCACAATCGATTTCAGTGAGCTCTTTAGAATGACCCATTCTTTGACAAATGTTTACAAAGGCAGACTGCAAGGTTATAATAATATAGCACTTTTTATCAATGTGCTGCACATCCATTTAAAAAATTAAATACAGAATAAAATGACAATTAAAAACACAATAAAGCCATGACAGAGAGAAAAGAACAAACAAATCAAGACTTATAAGGAACAGGGAACAAATGGGTCTTTAAATACATCCACTGAACCTGCCAGACTAATGTCTTAAGGTAAAGTTTGTGTAAGAAATAAAAAAGTCCGTTCAACAACCGTCTTCTTACGCACCCCAGGGACACTCAAAAGATGACTCTCCTGGGCGTGCAGAGCACATGCAGGTGTGTAAGGGTTCACCAGGTCAGACAGATAAATGGTGCAATGCCTTTTACCATTTTATAAGTGAGCAGCAGCACCTTAAAGTTTGCTCTAGTCTTGACAGGAACCCAGTGGAGAGAGGCCAATACAGGAGTAATGTGTTCAAATATATATGTTTAAAATCAAATGTCATACACCTGTGTCAATGGAACGGAAGGAAACACCCAAATTAAATAATTAAGAGGCTGGTGTCATTTGTGATGATTACATAACACAAAAATAATCTTTCAATGAGGGTGTACATAATTTTGTTGCTGAACTGATCATCACAAACAAAAGGTTCCTCTCACCTCACCAGCTCTGTTCTCATCAAATGACTCAATAACATCTGATCCCGCACTGGAGCCTCCTTCCTTCAGGGCTAAGCCTTCTAGTAAAAAAAAAAAGGGAGAAACACTCAATAAGAATTAAACTCAAATGAGCCAAACAATACTACAGATCAATGTAATTTGGTACCTAAAAGTATCCAATTAAGTTTGTATATTTTACCTTCAGGCTGAACGTCCTCCATGCTGCTGTTACACTCTAAGGAAAGTGATTCCCCGTCTAGGTTTGCAGCGCTGACAGTCTCAGCAACAGTCTGTTCTGTGGGTTTCTCTGAGCTGAGAAACCAAAAAAGTATTTCTGTTTAGTAAGGTTTCCCCCATTTAATCCCATAAATTTCAAATACCTGGATAAGTACATTTCTATAACCTTAATCTCTGTCTTCTAAAAATTAGTGACAAAGAATACACTGTACTACACTGCATCCACTCTTTTTACTTTCTGGTCATTTGATTTTTAGAGACGAGTAGTACAATTCCAAAACAGCTTGTAGTGATCAAATTTGTTTCCCCACCCTTCTGTCCTCTGTTTCTTCACTACAGGCTCTTCAGTTTGCTCCTCAGAGATCTGCGAGGGTTCATCCACTCCTCCCACAGTGTCACCTACAGATAGAAAATGCAAATCCATAGGTAAAAGAAACTACTGAACTTTTGATATCAAGTATGGATTCAAGATTCTTTGGTAATTTTGTTTGAAAGTTAACATCCACGTGGCTCATGCGATAGCTCTCTCCCATCTTAAATAATTACCATATTTCTGTGTTGGATACATTGCAGTGATACCTGCTTGAGTCTTGCCATCAGCACCATCGGTACTGCTAGCAGCTGCTGGTTGGTCATCTGAGCTCCCTGCTGCCATCTGCTCACTGTCTCTCTTCCTGTCTTGCTGGCGACTTGCAGAGTCCTGCACACAGAAACAGAGACAGATCACACAGTGACAAATATAACATACATAGACCTATGTTGGTTTTTTATATAGGTTAGCATCAACAATGTTCTTTAAAAGAACAGCTATACCTTCAAAATTGAGACAAAGATGCATTATTACTTACCTTTAAAACAAATCAAAGATTTCTTTTTTTTTTTTTAAAACAGACATGGATATAATTTTAACTCTCCAAAAAGCCCTGTTTTTGTGTTTGGCTGGGTTTTGAAAGAAGTGATTATTTAGCTTGTGTAAAAACTGATCACATTGTTTAAATGTATTTGGCTTTCAGAATCAGAATCAAAATTACTGCAGGCAAAACTGACCCTAATCCGATTTATTTGCCCATATGTGACCCATATCTGATTTTTATGACAGTCTGAACAGCACAAATCAGATTTTTTCAAATCAAATTCAGGCCACTTTCATATGTGGTCCTAAATCAGATACATATTCAGTGGTTTTAAAGCAACCTCAGCCTGAACGGTCATGTTGCATTTCATCCAACTTTAATGTCACTGAAGTGAGATAGACGTCATAATCCTGCGCCAGAAGAGGCAAGACGTCGAAAGATCAAATGTAAACAATGGATAAAACAAGCATGGCAGACACCATTGATGGAGCTAGTCAGTGGAAAGAAAGTGAGGTTGTACACACATGCTGACGTGTGTAGCATCCATATTTAGTTCCGTAAAACGCGGCGTGTTGCGTGTGACATCATGTCTTCTTATGCACATGCACGTCACTTCAGGGCTGTAAACTGTTCACACTGGAGTCTGATGGCGGCCGCATTTAAATTATAGTGTGAACGACCACACACACACAAAAAAAAAAAAATTGGATCTTGGCAAAAAAA
>VUQH01034616.1:17723-32826 GCA_015106775.1 Etroplus canarensis
CAAAAAAAAAAAAAAAAAAAAAAATTGGATCTTGGCAAAAAAAAAAAAACATCAGAATTGAGCATTAAGACCTGCAGTGTGAACACAGCCCTAGATTTAATCACAATGGCATTCCAACAACACACAGTTTACACAAACAACATCTCTGAAGAGCTCAATGTAAACAATAAATTTTTCCTGTATAAAGCAGGGCTGTGACTTTTAGAAATGATTAATGCAATTCATTTTTTGTCCGTTAACTGTTTAATCAGAAAATTCAAAATGTCAGATAATTTTTTTAAAATGTCCATTTTAGTCGGCAAATTGCCATACTTTAATCGCTTGTTTCGGCCAACCATTTGTCCACCACCCAAAGATAGATGAACATAATAGACCAAGAAAATGAGAAAATAATGATATGTTGGTACCTAATACTTCTAGCATACAGACTCAACTGAGGAAAATTGCTTCACTGTTGTCCAAAAACTGTTTTGAGTGATACATTCCTGAAACCTTGTCTGAATGTGTCAAATTAAACTATATTTGTCCATTATTTTTCTCGTTTCAGATATATTCAAATTACTTTCAATTATAGTAATTACAGTGACACAAGCCAACAAAAACATCTTCAGTACTTCTGATTAAGCATACTGTCAAATCTTAATTCTTTTGTTAATCACTCAGTAGACCAGTAGCTCAACCAAAAACCCACACCATGACCACAGTCGCTATAATAGCGCTGTTATATTTACCGTGGTAGAGGAGGAAGAGGCAGAGGTTGCTGTGGAGGTGGTGGTGGTGTTGTTGTTATTGTAGTAGCGAGGATGTGGATGGAAGGGTCGTGCAGCTGGGAAACCCATGATAGGGGACTTGATAGCCATGCCCATGGGAACTGGCCCAAGCAGCGATGACCTGGTCCCTGCTGTGAAGAACTGGCGAAACTGCTGCCCACCCATCCCAAAGCCCCGCATGTTACCTGTATGAAACCAAAAGATGGAAGAAGACAAATTGGTAATAATTTCAAGCCACTGTAATTTACCAATTTAATGTTTTTCTGATAACATCTATGCAAATGACAGCACAGTTCCACTGCTCTTTCCAGGTGCTGCCATATTTACACTATAATCCACACCATACCCTGCATCTGCTGCATCAGTAGAGCACCCTGCAGCATAGGATTAGGGGCGATGATGGTCGTCTGTGTGGCCTGGCACAAGTTGACCATCCGGGGAGGGGGGGCTGTCTGGGGACGAACAGGAATGGCTCTGGACAACAAATAAACAAGAGAAAATAAAAATTCTACATTAATTCAAAATGCATACTTTTAATCTGATCGGTAGCTACAGAAGAGTGTTTTGGCCAAATGACAATTCCCTAACAGGCACAAAAAAGTTTTGGCCTCTTAAAAACCTCAGAATTTATTTTACACACATTTACAACATTTAAACTGGCTTGACAGGCTTTACTTTTCTGCCACCTGTGCTTATCATCAGAATTACGTTGAAGAAACAGAGGAAAACATGCATCCTGATTTGAAATGAGGACTAAAAATGGTGGAAGAAAAGCTGATGGATAATATGACAAACACACACGGTGTCACCGTGCTTCCAAAAAATTCAGGACACAGAAAAATGTAAGTAAAAACTGAATACAATAATTTGCTAATCATTTAAACCTTATAACTGACTGAAAATAGCACAATCAAACCATATGTAATGTTTCTGAAAAATGTATGCTTTGGATTTGTTGTGCAGCGCTAGAAAATGTGGTGATACATAACATTAATGAATTAGTAACTGGGCATAAACATATCATTCAAGAGGGTCTTTTGTTAGTAAAGACCGAGAAAGGTTCACCACTCTGTAAAAATCTGAGAATTTCTGTGTGAAAAGAATTTGGGGATTTCATCAGCTACAGTACATAATATGATTAAAAGATTCAGAGACTCCAGAGAAATCTGCGTGCATGGGACAAGGATAAAAACCAATATTTAACAGCCATAATCTTCAGGCTCTGCATTCAAAATAGACGATTCTGCAGTAGCAATCACTGCATGGGCTCAGGAAGATTTTTGGAAACTGTTGGTGTTCGCTACTCTTAGTTTGCTGTCCCAGCACACCACAGCATAGAGGATGGCACTGGCTACCACAGACTCAAAACATCTTGAGCACAGTCTGGCAGATATTGAAGACCCTAAGTAGTCTCAGAAAACAGAGATGGCTCTGACCCTTCTTGTAGACTGTTTGTGTGTTTAATGAAGTCTAGTTTATTTTCAATGTGAACGTTAAGGTGTTTGTAGTTCTTCACCATCTCCACACGGGCCCCATGAATGAAAACAGTTTACACATTTGCCTTACATGTGAAAGGTCCCTGGTTCACAGCCAGGAGGACACACAATCTCAGTCTTAGTGGTCACAAGCCAGTACACTCCCAGTACCAGTACCTATTCTGGTTAAATGGGAAGGTTATGTCAGGAAAGGCCTCTGGTTAAAAAAAAAAAATCTCTTCCAAATCACACATGTTTATTCATCCTCTGTGACAGGCCCTAGGGGAAAAAGGGAGCAGCCAAAAGTATCTACCTACCATTAAAAGAAACTTGGTCTTTCTAAAAAAAAAATAGTCGATTAGGGTTTTGAACATGCCATCAGATTCAATTCAATTTTATATATATATATTATTCACAACAAAAGTCACCTCAATGTGCTTACACTGTAAGTTAAAGACCCTGTGGAGTGGAGAAAAAAAACCCCAACAATCAAATGATCCCCTATCAGCAACCACTTGGAGACTGTGAGAAGGACTAACTCCCTTTAAACAGAGGAGACCTTCGGCAGAACCAGGCTCAGGGAGAGGCAGCTATATGCCTCAACCGGTTGGAGGTGAGGGGAAAGAGAAGAGAGAAAGGAGAGCAAAGAAAGACACAGATGTAGTAGTCACAATTAAATGCATGGGGAGTTAAAAGAGGTGGGTAGAGAAGCCCCCAAGCAGCCTAAACCTACTGCAGTATAACTAAGCCCTAACTATAAGTTTTTATCTAAAAGCAAAGTTTTAAGCTTAATTTTAAATGTAGAGGGGATGTCTGTCTCCCGAATGCAAATAAGAATACTAGACTGATAGCTGAAGGCTCTGCCTCCCATTCTACTCTTAAAAACTTCAGGAACCACAAGAAGGCGTGCATTCTGAGAGCAAAGTGCTCTAATGGGAAAATATGGTACAATGACATTTTTAAGGTAGTATGGAGTCTGCTTGTTCAACACTTTGTATGAGAGTAGAAGGATTTTAAATTCAATTCTGGATTTAGCAGGGAGCCAATGAAGAGAAGCCAGTATAGGGGAAATATGATCTCTCTCTCTAGTGTCTGTCAGTACGCTCGCTGCAGCATTTTGAATCACCTGAAGGCTTTCTAGAGAGCTTTTAGAACAGCCAGGTAGCAATGTATTGCAATAATCAAACCTAGATGTAATAAATGCATTAATTATTTTTTCAGCATCACTCTGATTCAGGATGTTTCTAATGTTGGTAATATCACTGTGGTGATGAAAGGCAGTCCTACATATTTGTTTAATGTGAGCATTAAAGGACATATCCTGGTCAAAAATAACTCCAAGACTCCTCACAGCCTCACTGGAGGCTAAAGTAATGCCGTCCAGAGTAAGTATGTGGTTAGAAAGAGCGTTTCTGAAGTTTTTAAGGTCAATACAACAATCTCAGTTTTGTCTGAATTTAAAAGTAGGTCATTTATAGGTCATAGAGGTCTTTATGTCTTCAAGACAAGCCTGTAGTTTCACTAATTGATTTGTCTCATCTGGCTTCATGGATAAATATAGCTGTGTATCTTCTGAATAGCAATAAAAATGTATGTGCAATTTTCTAATAATATTGCCCAAGGGCAGCATGTACAACAAAGAGTATCAGTCCCGGCACAGAACCGTGTGGAACTCCATGACTAACTTTTGTGTGAGAGGAAGACTCCTTGTTTACATACACAAATTGAAATTTGTCAGATAAATAAGATTAAAACCAGAGTAATGCATTCCTTTTAATTCCAACACAGTATTGTAGCATCTGTATTAAAATGTTGTGGTCAACTGTGTCAAACGCTGCACTAAGGTCTAGAAGAACAACCACAGACAGGAATCCACTGTCAGAAGTCATACGAAAATTATTAGTAACCTTCACTAGTGCTGTTTCTGTAAAACTGAAAGTTCCAGCACCCCATATCTGGGGAATATCACACTATAGGTGGATGAAAATGTTTTTTTTCCATATTCAAGCTTTAATATCTGTGAAACCCTTTAGCTGATTAGGAATGTTTTAAAGAATATTATGCCCCTAGTATGATCATCTGTATACAAAATATCAGTCCTCTACGTGAAAAAAAGTTAGTATTTACAGGCCTCCAAATCTCCTGTCAGAGACTGGACATCCAACTATCTTAGGGACTTCAAGCCTTTATCATTCTATGTTAACTTGAACGACACTCCTGAGAGTCCATATACATAAAGCCATAGTACCAGATATTTCGAAATTTACCCTAGTATTCTGATAAAAAGTTTGAAGGACCTAGCTCAAGCAGTTTTCTAGACAACAAGATTTTAAGATGCCCACTCAAAATATACTAGAAAAACATAAAAACACACCTACCCAATCTTCTTTTTTGAAAAATGACAGTAGAGACCTGAAATTCTGCATAGTTCCTACTAAAAACTGTATCTTTTCCCTGGATTTTTTTCAGGGAAATCTGAGCTGTAATGACCCGTTAACAACTGGTCTCCTCAGTTCCAAAACAAATCAGTAACAGACTTCACCCGGAGTGTCTGAAGGGGAGATACCGCAGGTCCTTCTTGCAGTCAGGCTGTATAACCAGCACTACAGACCTCACATACTTTTTCATAAACCTATATCATGTCACTGTGAGAAAAACAATACACTCTTTTTCTGTAAATAACAAATATTATGCAAGTAGAAATAATGTAAGCTACAGTGCTTAACAAATTTTTTAGCCTCTCTGTCATAAAAATGAGAAAGACCATACAGCATCATTAAGTGCTTTAATGCAGATGCTTTCCTTTTCAGTGAGTTCTCTATGTTTTACCATTTTGAACAAGAATGAGGAATTTCAGACTGAATTCACCATTTTATACCCAAATTTGAGCTGGCTCACTGGGCTTCTCTGAGAAGTCAGAAATTAATCGAGCAGAATAGTCAACCATCAAACCTAATTTTTCTGTTCAGGAATGCAAGTAAATAACTATAATTTGATATCTTAATCAAGAAATAATGTGTGTTACTAGTTTCAGTTTTATTTTAAAACAGTAAATTTTCAAATTTACTGTGTATAACAATAATGATTATAATTTTAGCATTAAAAATATCGTATCGGTTAAAGAGCTTCTATATACTGGTGTATTAACCATTACAGAAATATAAAAATTATTTTGGGATTTAATAATGCTGTTAATTTAGGGCAGCTGTGGCATAAACCTGACACTAATAAATTTGTTAAGGACTGGATATATTAAGATATTTAAATTGTGAGAACTATATTCAGTTAAATATGGGGTTTATATGATCTGCAGATCTCTGCCTCCTGCTTACACACTGATACAACTTTACTGGAAACTGACTCGCACTTAATGCTTTACAGTAGGCAATTAAGCTGAGATATGACTTTGTATAGATTGCTTGCCAGTTCCAAGAGGTCATACCAAATGTAATTATGTGTTTTGGTCCGAGGCCAGAGTGCACCAGTGGTTTATATAATATGATGTTGGGAGGATCGGTTAGCATTCATGTCATCCGGAGGGCCTTACATAATCCCCGGTCTCGAGTTAACAGGCTTACCGGGGCGTCTGGTGGTGATGGGCCACATGGTGTCCCGGGGGCGGCTGCGACGGAGGAGGAGGGGGTTGCTGCTGCTGCTGGAAAAGTTGCTGTAGCTGCCGCAGGTGCTGGTGAAACTGTTGCTGCTGCTGCTGCTGCTGCTGATGAATGTGCGGATTGAACATCACGGGCTCTTGTTTCCCTCCGTGGGGTTACACTGAGTTGTCAGAGCCGCAGGAGTACGGTGCCACCTCTTCAGACAGAGAATCCCCTGATGAGAGAAGGAAAACTGCAATGATATGCCCTGCTGTTAAAATAGCTCTTTGTTACTGTAACACTTAATAACAGTGCGCACCTCCTGAGACAACAGGTCGCTCTCATATTTCATGATGACTACTGGCTAGCTAGTGTTAGCAAGTGAGCTAACAATAATTAACTTTCCGGTTTGCCAAGTTTACTTTAAATTCCTCCAACTCTATAAAGACAGATGAACCTTTGTTTGTTCAATGCTATTCCAGATATTCCCAAAGCGTGGATCTTGTGCTGATAACTGTAGCTACACCTGCCATTAAATGAACGAAGCTAACGTTACATTAGCCGCCGTTCAGTCACTGAACCCAATGAGTTAGCTTAGCTTAGCACTGAACAAGCTCACATGCGAACCTCCTCCTGAGGAACTTTTTTTTAAGCATTTTACCTTCCTTCAGTTGTCTCCACGTACGTCTCAAATATATACGCCGCGTTATGTGTTAATTATCCAACTCTAATCAAAGCGCAGAGTTAAACACTCACGGTTGCAGCAGTGGTGCAACTCGCATAAAGCAGAAACCATAACCTCTGATGTCGCCCCCTACTGATTGTCTGGAGAATAGAAGGAAATTTGATGTCTGCATTATCTATCTATCTATCTATCTTATGTGATTTGCACCCATTATGTTTGGCAGCCTATTCATTATCATTAATAACTACTCATTACTAATGATTATAATTTTCCCCTGGGATTAATAAAGTATTCTAATTCTCTTTCATGCTGCAGATGGCCCATATAACACACAAAGCATACTACATGGACAAAAGTATTAGGCCACTTAATTATCAAATTGAAATGTTTCATTCAGTCCCATTACCACAGGTGTATAAAATCAGAAAGTTAGCCATGCAGTCTGCCTTATATAAACATTCGTGAAAGGGGGTCATTCTAAAGAGGTCACTAAATTTGAGCAAAATACTGTAATAGGATGCCATCATTACAACAATTGCAAAGTGGAAGCATTTAGGAACCACAGCAACTCAGCCATGAGGTGAAAGATCACTTAAAGTTAGAGACCGGGATTGCTGAGTGCTGAGGTGCAAAGTTACCAATGCTATGCTGACTAATTAACTGCAGAGTTCCAAACCTCTTCTGGCATAAACATCTGCACAAAATTGTGGGAGTTTCATTGCATGGGTTTCCATGGCTGAACAGCTGAATGTCTGCCTTACATCACCAAGCACAATGCCAAGCCTGAGATGGAATGTGTAAAGTACATCGCCACAGGACTCTAGAGCAGTAGAAACATTTTCTGTGGAGTGATGAATCATGGTTTCCTATCTGGCAGTCTGATGGATGGGTTTGGGTTCAGCGAATGCTAGCAGAGCATACCTGTCTAACTGCATTGTGCCAGTTGTAAAGTTTGGTGGAGGAGGAATAATCTGATGTGGTTGTTTTCTAAGATGGCCTGGACCCTTTAGTTCCAGTGTAGGGAACTAAGCATTAAGCTTATACTTATTGCCTTGGCTTACAAAGACATTTTGGACAATTTTATGTTTCTGACTTTGTGGGAACAGTTTTCTGTTACAGCATGACTATGCCCCAGTGCATGAGGTTCATAAAGGCATGGTTGGATGAGGTTGGTATGGAAGAACTTGACTGGGCTACACAGAACTCTGATCTCAATCCCATCAAACACTTTTGAGATGAACCAGAATGGAAATTGTGAGCCAGGCCCTCTCATCCAGCATCAGTGTCTGACCTCACAAATGCTCTTTTGGATAAATGGATAAAATTCCCATAGACACACTCCAAAATCATGTAGAAAGACTTTCCATAAGAGTGGAAGCTATTATAGCTGCAAAGCAGCACTACAAGCAAACAATAATTGTAGACTATAGTACACTGCTCAAAAACATTAAAGCCCTGATTAAAACACTTTTTAATCAGAGTATAGTATCAAGTCAGGTAAACTTCTATGATATTGATCTGGTCAGTTAGGTAGCAGAGAGGGTTGTTAATCAGTTTTAGCTGCTTTAGGCTTAATGAACTCAGCAACAGGTGCACTAGAGGGGCAACAATAGGAACGGTTTTACATTTTCTCCTCTTCATCTTTTTTGATTATTTTTTCACTAGTTTTGCATTTGGGTAGGGTCAGTATCACTACTGGTACCATGAGGTGATACCTGATACCTGAACCCCACAGAGATTGCACAGGTCGTCCAACCCCTCCAGGATGGCCAATACATGCCGTTGTCAAAAGTTTTGCTGTGTCTCCCAGCACAGAGAATGGAGGAGATTCCAGGAGACAGGCAGTTACTCTAGGAGAGCTGGACAGGGATGTGGAAGGTCTTTAACCCATCAGCAGGACTGGCATCTGCTCCTTTGTGCAAGGAGGAACAGGATGAGCGCTGCCAGAGCCCTACAAAATTACCTCCAGCAGGTCACTGGTGTGAATGGCTCTGACCAAACAATCAGAAACAGACTTCATAAGTGTGACCTAAAGACCTGATATCATCTAATGGGCTCTGTGTCACTTTCTGGCATTATGGAGCTCGATTGGCATTTTCCATAGAATACCAGAACTTGGAAGGTCCTCCACTGGTGCTCTGTGCTTTTCACAAATTAGAGCAGGTTCTCCCTGAGTGCATGTGACAGAACTGAAAGGGTCTGGAGAAGCCTTTGGAGAACATTATGCTGCCTGTAACATCATTCAGTCTGACTGGTTTGGTGGTGGGTCAGTGATGATCTGAGGAGGCATATCCATGGAGGGATGCACAGACCTCTACAGGCAACGACACCCTGACTATCATTGGGTATTGGGATGAAATCCTTGGACCCATTGTTAGACCCTACACTGGTGCAGTGAGTCTTGGGTTCCTCCTGGTGCATGAAAATGTCCAGCATCAGAGTATACAGGCAGTTCCTGGAGGATGAAGGATTTGATACCATTGACTGGCCCCAAGCTCACCTGACCTAAATCCAATAGAACACCTCTGGGACATTCTGTTTTGGTCCATCCGACACCACTAGGTTGCACCTCAAACTGTTGAGGAGCTCAGTGATGCCCTGGTCCACATCTGGGAGGAGAGTCCCCAGGACACCATCCTTCGTCTCATTAGGAGCATGCCCTAACATTGTCAGGCATGCATACAAACACAAGGGGGCATTATAAACTACTACCATTTTGAGTAGCTGCAATGAAATTTCAGCAAAATAGACTAGCCTGCTGCATCACTTCTTCGCTTTGATTTTCAGGGTGTCTTTGAATTCAGCTCTCTGTTGATTGATAATTTTCATTTCCATCAAACAATGTGGCATCCTTTCATTCCTAACACATTACCCAGTTCACTTAAGTATAGATATCAGCACGATTTTTTCCAATTGAGATCTGATGTATTTTCAAAGTGTTCCTTTAATTTTTTGAAGCAGTGTATGATAACATATTCAATTCATTCTAGCAAAACAAAAAATATGGAGGCAAAAACACAGAGTACATTAAATAAAACCTTGAAACACTGATATGCTCTGAGATTAACATGCTAAATTTAAAGATAAAAATTGAGATTATATAGCTGCAAGATTAAACATTCAAGATTCAAGAGAGCTTTACTGTCATTTCAACTACATTTAGCTGATGCAGAACATAGTGAAATGAAATAGCGTTTCTCCAGGACCTGGTGCAACATATAAACATAAGACATGTGACAGAGACATATGAAAAACAGGGGGGTGAAGAGTGTGTGTGAGGGGTGTGTGGGGTCATCCACAATGCTGTAAGCTTTGCGGATGCAGTGTGTGGTGTAAATGTCCAAGACAGAGGGAAAAGAGATACCGATGATCTTTTCAGCTGTCCTCACTATCCACTGAAGGGTCTTGCGATCCGAGACGGTGCAGTTCCCAAACCAGGCAGTGATGCAGCTGCTCAGGATGCTCTCGATGGTCCCTCGTGTAGAACATAGTCAGGATGGGGTGAGGAAGATGGGCTTTCCTCAGCCTCCTCAGGAAGTAGAGGCGCTGTTGGGCTTTCCTGGAGATTGAGCAGGTGTTGAGTGACCAGGTGAGGTTCTCTGCCAGAAGAACACCAAGGAATTTGGTGCTCTGGACGATCTCCACAGAAGACCCCTCGATGAACAACGGGGAGTGGTCAATTAAAGAAGTGATGTCTGTTAAAAAACTTTATAATATCCCAGAATATGCGTGTTTATGGTAAATGATGCGTTTATTTCCCGTTAATCCACTATTTCAGTCTAAGAGATTAAAAAAGTAGTTCCTCTGAGTTTACTAGTTTAATCTCAGATTATCTTTCATCTTTTTTCCAGTATATTTATGGCTTTAGTTTTGGTCACATTACTACTGCATTTTCTTCATAGTTTTTCCTGATTTTGCACGTGTACTATGGTACTTTACATTAGATTCAGCAGCGCACACAAAATCCCAGGAAAATAAGAATTTGACACACAACACAGGGAAAACGCACCCCCTCGCGGTGAGTATGGAGTACTGCAGGGATCTCCTGGGAACATACAAGAGATCATCCTCCCCCCCCCTGCGGTGCTGGGAGAGGAGAGTGTTGGAGAGAGTCCTCGCTGAGGTGATCTGACACACAGAAGAGGCTCGGTCAGTGAGGAAGCACACTGGGCAGTGGACCGGTGTGTGCGCAGACCGAAACGCCCTCTGAACGCGAGGGTGGCGAGCGGGGGGCGCAGAGGAGGATAAGACATAAATCCGTCCCTGTTCTCTCACGGAAGACAGCCCTTCCTCTTCCAGCGCAAAGATGGGGAACCGGGGAATGGAGGATTTGATTCCTCTGGTGAACCGCATGCAGGATGCCTTCGCGGCCATCGGCCAAAACGCGAACCTGGACCTGCCGCAGATCGCCGTGGTGGGCGGCCAGAGCGCGGGGAAGAGCTCGGTGCTGGAGAACTTCGTCGGGAAGTGAGTAGCGTTTCTGGGCTGTGGTGGATGTTGGTGCGCCTTCGGTGCACCGCGCAAGAAGAAGCTCTCACATCCCGGTCCCCATCCCCCTTCCAGATAGGTTTAAGTGCACCACAGAGGCTTCACTTAGACCTGAAATCGTCGCCACATTGAACCAGTTTTACATCCCGGCTTCCTTTCATGAGCGCACAGTGAAGCAGATTATTTTGTTAGGCCTTCATAAATCCCCAGTGAAGTTTATTTGTTAACCAACGCATGATGCATTCAGGAACCACATATTCAAGTTAAATGACTTAGTGTGTGTATATCACGATCCCTCTGCCTGTTGTAAGTTCACAAACCTCCCTCAGTTGTAGCTAAATGACTTAAATTGGAGGAAAATTCGTGGTTCTCATTATGAATCCCCTGCCAGCAATGACAGAGGCAGGTTCAGTTTGGATGCTGACTTCCTGCACAGCAGATAGAGTTACAGGCTGCTTGGTGGACGTGTTGTTTCTGTAGCATGGCTACCATTTTGTTGCCCACAGGCTATTTAATCCTGAGCAGGGAAGGGTGCACAGTGATGCCTGCTGTGTTTGAAGAGGCTTTAGTCTTGCAAACATACACAGTTTTTCTTTCTGCCACAGCTGCTGATGATACAAAACACAGCAAGGGAACAAATCAGGTCTGTTATGCTGCTGTGTGACCTTGCAGAGAGAGAGAGAGAGAGAGAGAGAGAGTATGAGAGTCCACCTGAGCTTTGAGCCCTTCCAGCTCAGCTCATCCATCTGTCTGCCCATGCTTAATAATACTGTAAGTGAAGCTTACTGCATGTGGGCAGCAACACTGGTGCCACTAACTATGCATTTGTCAGACCTGCTTTGTTATATTTCACTTGATCTGATGATTTTTAATGGTTTCAAAGATATGAATCCCCTGTACACACACTATGTGATTCAGCAGTATTTTTTGCTTAAGCAAGGGCAAAGTGCATTCACACCATGGCTCAAAGCCAGCTCACCCCAACATTCAACAAGGCCTGGGTATCCCAACACAAATCATCTATCCCAGTAGAAAGAGAAGGGCCCATCTGTCCAGCATAGATCTGTAGGTTTATGTAGTTCACCACATGGTCACTATAATCCTCATCTTAACTGGTAGTAGGTGAGGCACACCTACTCTTTAAATGTCAGTGTAATTTACAGTGCAACAAACTACTGTAGAAATAAAGGAAATTCATAATGTGTTATTCTTTGTGAATGTTCTGAATACAAAAATATTCTGAATACAGCCTAATAAAGCTGTTCAAGAAAGACACGATTATGAAAGCAAGGAACATGGATAAAGACATGCAGTTACATTTTACCAGAAGAAACTATTGTTGTAGATAACATTGTAAAATAACAGTTTAATGCTGGCAGGAGCAATTTTTACAGTGTTTCCATTCAGAATTCTACTGTTTCTTTTTAATTCCACCTAAGCAACTAAACAATCTCGAATATCAGAATAACACCCTGAAATTAAAAGCAAACTACATAGCTGATACCAGCATCTAATTACTTAGGTGACTCTTTTTAAGATCCTGGCTTTTAAGCCCTGTTTTGAGTGATTACTATTAAATCAGTCTGTTTACCCTCAAAGTTGGACCGTGCTATGCTGCACTCACCCAGTGGTCATCATAAAAAAGATTGTTTCTTATTATGCTGCTTTAACCAAGGGTCTAGTGGTTTAGATAAATTAAAACTGAAACATTTTTCCATGAAGAAGTTGGATTTAAGTGCCAAGAATGTGATATGTGTGCATGTTTCAGTAAGAGCTGCAGTCTTTGCTGTGTAGTACCAGTGAACAGATTGCAAATTAGTATCCTGCAGTGTTTAGTGTAGGTTTCCTTGTCCAGCTGCAGTGACGTTGCTCAGGCTCTTCTCACCCTCCTGATGGTTCTCTCCTCCACCTCCCCCACTGACCCATTGCATTATCTGACTAAACACATGTTTTGTTCAGCTTCTTTCTTCCATTGCCCTGTCCCTGATTCACATTGGTGCCTCTCAGAGAGTCTGTTAGTCCAGTAATCTACTTGGCTGCCATTAAGCTGCCTCTGTGTCATAATTTTTATGCCACTTAAAACCAACAGCATAATTACTGATTTGATTCTTTGTTCATACTGCTGGCCTTGTCTGACCTTGTCTGTGTCTTATGATTATGTGGGTTATGGTTAGCCCAGTGAGTCAATAACAAACTATAAAAGACTTATTAATGGCACTTAGGAAGCAGTTGTTTTAGTTGTATAAGCTGTTTAAAGCCTCTCTGGATTTACTTGGCTGCCATGGAGGGCATTTTGTGGGGCAAAAAGAACATGAATAGGACATATGTAACTGGACAACTTCTTTGGAGGTTTGTGATAATTACAATACACTATTTCTACACAGATGTTTTAGGATTTGGCTAAAACTAACAACTACACAATTAAAGAAATACTCCTGCTAAGAAAGTTTCAGTTCAAGAGACACCTTTTCTCTCAGGTGGATTAGATTTGATTGGGTGTTGTTGCATGTCTGGCAGGTGTGACTCAGATGCAAGGACAGCCAAAAGCTGTTGAGGTATACCCCACTAACAGCGTGAAAGGACAAGGACTCTAATCAAATTCATCTGTTTACCTTTATCATCTGTCCTTTGCTGTTTTTATTCACTGTTGTCCTTGCAAAAAGCTGTTGTTGTCTATTATGTTTTCAATGCTCAATTTATTGTGTGTCATCTCTATTTAAACTTTGTTTACCCACGTCTCTAAATTTAACTTGCTCAGATGATGCTGTATTGTCTTAAGATGTAATAGTGCTCAACTTCAAAGCAAAGGCAGCGAGGTTAAACTAAAAACAAGATTATACCAAGGCACAGTAACACTGTATGTCAGCAGGAATCAAGATGCTCAATCATCATAACTTGTTGGCTTTGAAATATTTCTCTTTAATCATTGTTTTCATTAGCAGCCATTCTCTTTGACAGGAGAGAAGAAGATACATTTGGCAGCATTTTGGGGATTACTCTTTTTTCTTTAAAAATACATAGAGAGATTATATACAGTAGATATCTCTTTATGTCCACAATCAATCAAGTCTGTTATTGTTTAAACTTTTGAATCTTTTTCCAATAACCTGATTTAATTTCTTAGTTTACTGCCTGCCACAGGAAAGGGTTAAAAGACAGATATCCAGAGATATTTGATTTGTAATACAAAAATGGAAAAGGGCAACATATCCTCACAGTTTGAATGTTTGGCATTTATCTCAATAAATGATTTAAAGTGACAATAAATCAGTTATCCGACCTATTACAGATGAGTTTTTTAGTTTTTTCATGTGTTACTCTCTGTTTGCTCTGCCTCTTCTGGTCATCTGCTTGCCTGTTTGCCAGTAAACAAGACATTTCATGAATATAAATATGAGTACAACCACTGTTTCTCATTTGTGGCTGTCACCCAGTCAGTAATTTAGGCTCCCATGGGTCTAATTATCTCAGACGAAGCAGGGAGCTTTACTCATCTCTAGTGCCAAACACTTGCAGTGCCAGCTGAGTGAGACCTGTTAGTACACAGTAACTGTGAAAAGTAAAAGATGCTTCACATGAATGTCACATAAAAAGGGAATAAGTGATTTAGAAAGTCAAAGGGAAAACAGTCCTTAACATGGTGTATCAACAGCAATGTGATGCAGGTTTCTTTCAATAAAAACAGCATTTCTTTTGTTGAATTAAGCATGGATTCAATGCAGGTGGTACAATCTATGCAGAATGGTCTAAAAGGCTGTTACAGAAAATAACCAAAAGGCTTAAGATCAATATTTTGAACTTATCAGTGAAGCTTCATAGTTAATTTAATGTGCCACTAACCAGAACATCAAGCTCATTTAGTAATGATATTTACAAAGGCTCAGTGGCAAGTTATTGCTCAGATTCAGCACCATGGACAGCTCTTTAAAAACCAGCAGTGCACTAAATAAGCACAGCTGATTCTCTCAAACCCAACAAATACTGATTATACTGAGCAAACCTTATGTTGCATATGTGATATAAAGTTAGTGGTTTATAAAAGCAATAGCGTTTTTAGCACAATAGCTATTCATATTTGTATTGAAACAGGTC
>VUQH01034618.1:0-12043 GCA_015106775.1 Etroplus canarensis
ACAGAGGTGTTGTAGGGAGGGAGGGGGGTAGAGGTGCCATCAGGTCTGGGATCTGCAGGGAAGGGGCGGGGGAGGAAACAGGGACACAGTCAAACCTATTGAAAAACAGGTTTAGCTGGTTAGCCCACTCCTGGTCTCCTGATTCCCGGCCCCTTCCACTGTCCCTGCTGTGTCTGGGTTTCAGGCCCCTCCAGACCTCCCGGTGCTGTTCCGCTGAAGGCGCTCCTCCAGCTTCTTCCTGTAGCTGTCCTTTCCTTTGAAGAGCGGATGAGATTTAAGATTGCAAACCAGGCATGTACAAATGGATGCTACTCAGGCAGACTACAGCTACCATCATCCAAACCATCTCCTGGAACTCCCATTTCCTTCCCCATTTTGCTCACACTCTCTAACCAGCGTTTCTTTCTGACCCGTCTCTTTCTTTGTGACCCATCTTTCGCTCTTACCCGTCTCTTTGTCTCGTGTCTTTCTACAGGAGTGTGCTGCAGGTTATTTCCGTCAGCCTCAGTCTGAGTTGTCATCTCAGGACCAGAAGTCGATGTTTGTCCGTCCCTGCGTTCCATGTCGCTGCAACAACCACAGCTACACCTGTGACGCTGAGACAGGAGACTGCTGGGTAACACGCTAAACGCCAGTTCATACGTACACTTTAAAGGAGACTATGGAATGTTCAAACAGAACCACAGTCATACAGTCTGCATTTTTCCATACAGGACTGTCAGCATCACACCAGTGGGCGGAGCTGTCAGATCTGTGCCCCAGGCTATTATGGAAACGTCAAAGGCTCCATCAGTGACTGCTTGCCATGTGCCTGCCCCCTGCGGGACCACAGGTGCACTCATTTTCAGGGTTCCTGCAGCTCATTAAATAGTCTTTAAAAAGCTGTAGGTATGAAGTTTGTAGATGGTGTGTTTGAAAATTAAGCTTATTGGCTTTGATTTTGTTTACCCGTTTTGAAGATGTCACGTTCCACTTTCCCCTGCTGTCAGGCATTTTTGTTTTTTACTTTGTTTTGCCCAGGCCTGACACACTAGGGGGCACTTACCTAATAGAGAAATGCATTCCTCTTCTACTGGTCCATTAATAAGCCGACCTTATCATCTGAAAGGTCCTGGCGCTTAGCACCTAGCTATAGATGCACATGTGTTCCTGAAATACATAAGTTCACATCTAGCATGAAAAGAAAGTAACTCAGGTATACTAGCACTGAATCACTGTTTAGAAAATTTACACTGAGCAATGAATGATCTAGCCTCCAGAGTAGATGATATCTACTGAACATCCATCCATCATCCATGTTCTGCTGGTTATCTGGGTCCCACTCGCGCTGGCTGCAGTCTAAGCAGAGATGCCCAGGCCTCCCTCTTCCCAGCCACTTCCTTCCAGCTCTTCTGGGGGTCACCAAGGCATTCCCAAGCCAGCTGAGAGCATGTCCTGGGTCTTCCCTTCTCTTCCACATTCTTTCGATGTGGCCGAGTAACGGCTTTACTCTCTGGGATGGCCGAGCTCCTCACCCTGTCTCTAAGGCTGAGCCCAGACGCCCTTCAAAGGAAGCTCATTTCTGCCACTTCTATCCGCGATCTAATTCTTTTGGTCAATACCCAGAGCTCACAACCATAGGTGAGATATGAACGTAGGTCAACCAGTTAATCAGTAAACCCATTCTGTTCACCTCACAAACCCTAACAAACCCCCAAGGTACTCTTCCACCTGGGGCAGCAACTTGTTCCCAACCTAGCTGTGGGCACTCCACCTTTTTTACTGGCCAATAACGATGGCCTCACACTGGCCGCTTCACAGGAGGTTGCCATCAGACCCACGTCATTCAGGAAAAGCAGAGATGAGGTCCGAGGACCACTGAAGCTGACAACCTCTGCCCCCTGTCTGAGTCTAGAAATTCTATCCATAAAAAGTCATGAAGCCCTGGCAGAGTCCAGTTACCACGAGACTCTCTTACAAATAAAGGTTTTTCCAGTATAACATTAGTATGACTAAATATAAAATGAATAAAACCAACAAGAAACATTAGTCTCAAAAAATGCAACATTTATTTTATGGACCTAAGCTTTTTATCTACCCTGTTTTCATATCTACAGTAAATTTTAGGATTGGAATTTATTTTAAAAGGCAGATTAGTGGTTTACACATCTGCTTCACATGCGAAAGATTACAGGTGGAGATACAAGCCCCTTCCATAACGGGAGGATTGTGTCAGGAAGGGCGTCTGGTATAAAATCTAGGCAAAACCACCTCTGCAGATTCAGCTGTTGTGGCAGCACCTTAGGGAAATGCTCAAGAGTAGCCAAAGGAGGAAACCCACACAGGAAATGGGAGTGCATGTAAAATTCACACAGAAAGGCGTCAACTTTCCGGGAGGTGCGACACTGCTGAACCGCTGCACCACCATGCCGCCTGGTATGTTCCAAATCTAACTCATGAACTAAATGAAGGACATAGCTTGTGTAAGTCTGTCACTATTTGCTCCTTAACAGAAAATAGTGACAAACTTAATTCAAAGTAACAACTTCAAATAGCTTTAGTTTGACCAGCAGTCCAAAATACAAATAGGTTCACTTTAAGATGTTTAGAAAATGTTTACAAAAACTCAGATATTAGATGTAATTTTGCCATTTTTTTATTTAAATTTTTTTAAATTGAGCATTAATTTAGATTTTTAAATTCATGCAGAAAGCCCCAATCAGTAATTCGATTTGAACTGCTCTGACATTTGAGTTGTCTGTATGTGCGCAGCTTCAGCCCCACCTGCATTTCTGATGGAGCATCTGGCGATTTCCGCTGCACTTCCTGTCAGACTGGCTATGAAGGGAGATACTGTGAGAGGTGAGAGAATTACATCATATCCATCTTTAAAACATCTCTCATCTAATTAATACAACTTTTATTGCCCGCCTGCTGTGACATCACACGGTCATCCTCTAGGTGTTCTGCTGGTTACTATGGTAACCCATCAGCGCCAGGCGGCATGTGTTCACAGTGTAGTTGCAGTGTGTGGGGCTCCCTCCACTTGCTGTGCGACACGCTCACTGGACAGTGTGAGTGTAAACCTGGGGTTAAAGGTCAGTCGTGCGACCAGTGCGAAGAGAGGAACATCCTCCAGGAAGGCGAGTGTGTGTGTGAGTAAACACGACAGCGTCTCTCGCTCACACACACATACACACACACACACACACACACAGGTCGTGCATAACCAGAGGTGATGTGATGTTATTTGTGACTCCAGCGTGTAATGACAAGTGTACTGGTGTCCTGCTGGATGACCTGGATGAACTACACAACCAGTTCCTGTCTTTCAACCTGAGCGGTGTTGCCATGTCATCGTACCGTCAGTTGTGGCTGCTGCAGAATCAGACTAGAGACCTCCAGGTGCGAAAGAACAAAGTCATGATGTTTGACAAACTGAAATAAGTTAGTGACATAAATGATGGCACGTCTGTTATTACTGTCCAGGTGGCATTTTCACAGGACAGCTCCGTTACGGTGCGTCTGTCCAGAGTGGAAGACAACCTCGATCATCTGACATCCGAGCTCAGCTCTTTGCTCCAGCAGGTAGGCACACCTTCTGTCTGTCCTTCTGTCACTCGGTAACTGAAGTTCGTCTACTTTAGTGACTGACTGGCATCTCATAACTGATGTCAGTCGTTATAAACGTAACAAAAAGACAACACTTTCATCAGATGACACTGTAATAGGCAAACCAGCATGTACAAATACCAACAGTAAATACACGGAACCCAGTGTGGTCTGTAATCATGCACGATAAGTACAGTACACAGTATGGAGTTTTGTTTTTCCTTTCTCCTGATTGGACAGGTCGAACGTCTGTCTGAGGATGTGCAGGTAGTGGGCGTGTCCACCAACAACAGCTTCTTCCAGGGTGCAGCACTGCTCGAGAACATCAGTAGCCTTCAAGACAAAATTCTGGGTAAATGACGGCAGGTCATGAGAATGACATTATCCAGCCGAAAATGAAGTTTAACAGACCAACTTGCTTTTAATCAAACGTGAACAATGTGATTGATGCAGTACTGCAGAGGGAGGCAGCACATGTCAATCAGACTGCAGCGGAGGAACTCAGTTCAGCCAATGGGACGCGTCTCCGAGAGGAGTTGGAGTCCTTATTGGAGGCCATCAGAGGTGTAAACCTAATGGCTGCAGAGACTGCAGCCAATCAGGAGCTCAGGTCTGTTTAATTTATATATTTTATAAATAAACAAGCACACTTGCAGGTACAGTGGTAACATCTCTCTCTCTCTCTCTCTCTCTCTCTCTCTCTCTCTCTCTCTCTAGCCTTGCAGTGTCTCTCATCCAGTCCCTGCAGGTGGACTTCCTGTCCAGCAGGGTGGCCGTTGACGACATGCTGTGCCCACTCTCCAGCTCACTTACTGCTGACATCAAAACACTGCAACATGCAAACGTGGTGCTGGATGACGCAGCACAGCTGAACATAGAAGCAAACAGTCTGCTGGATGCTGCACACTCACTGCTGCAGCAATATCAGGTAAACATGCACTTACAAACAAGTACGTTTCTGCAGAGACGGTCAACACACACACACACACGCACGCACATACACACCAGAGATGAAATGAGGTAACTGTGTGATCCAACTTTAGGTTTGCATTGAAAGAAAAACTCCTGTGTCTTTTTAAATCACTTTTCTGTGATGAAGAATTTATAAAGAACTTTTAAAACTACCTTTGAACAAGTTAAGAATATTACAAGGGATTGTTTCAGTGAAGCCTTCCAATGACTGTTCTTGCTATGGATTGGTAGGAACCATTTTTATTGTTTCATTTTTGAATGCAGAAGATGCTGGGAAACCTTTATGTGTTTCAACTTGTTTACTTCTTTTAATCATGTAATCTGCTTTCATCTTTAGAGCAGCACATAAGAACCCACTGGTCAACATTAACAGAATGTCAGATTTTACAATTTTTATAGGTGCAAGATGAAAATTAAACTGTGTTTACCTTTCTTGTTTTAAAGCCAGAGCTTTAACAGATTTTAAATTGCATTGCATTAATGAATATTCATTTCAGTTCATTTCACTTTAATTTATGTAGCTCCAGTTCATGTGTATTATGGAACTTCTTCTTCTTCTTCTTCTCCTTCTTTCGGCTGCTCCCATTAGGGGTCGCCACAGCGGATCATCTTATGAATCCGCATATTTGATTTGGCAAAGTTTTTACGCCGGATGCCCTTCCTGACACAAGCCTCACCATTTACCTGGGCTTGGGACCGGCACTAGGACTACACTGGCTTGTGGGGCCCCTGTGGCTGGTTTATGTGTATCATGGAACTTAAATTTATAAATTAAAGACAATGCATACAGTACTACAGTGTTAGTGAGAGAACCCCAAGGCTCCATCCATCCCATGTTCAACTAGTTTGCAGTGGTGGCGAGGACGGACCTTTTAACTGGAAGAAAGACAAAGTTGATAAGAGTTGGCAAGAGATGATGAACAATAAACAAGACAAGAGACAAACGACAGGAAGTAGTTGCTTTGGAGGAACCCAGTAGTCTAATTTAGAAATAACAAACGCATGGACCAGTTTTTCAGCATCACAAACCTCCTGGTCACCTGGGGCCGGTCTGTGTGGAGTTGGCATGTTCTGTGTATAGAATTAAGCAATGTATGGTGGGCCGTAGTGTAAAGCACTGAGGGGCCAGTACTGCTGTGTAAATGCCATTCTATTCTAACACAGGCTGTTACTTGTTTTGCACAGCTGAAAGAAGGAAGTGTGTTGGTATTAGACATATACGGGTCAAAAATGACTCCTAAGTTTCCTCACAGTGGTGCTGACCTCTAGTACTACTATGAGGAAACTTGGGAGTCATCATAACTCACTAAATTTGAACAATTTTTATGTGCTTCTGTTTGCTGTTTTGAGCTCCCTAACTGGATGCTGAACCCCCCTGTGCCTCCCCGTTTTAAAAAATCCTGTCACCGAGGAAGGATCTCATTAGACATAGTTCTTGTGAGATTTTCAGCACCAAATACAGTAACTTCAGTTTTATCTGAATTTCAAAGTAGAAAATGAAATATCACCCAGGGCTTTACTAAAGGCACAACTGTACAAACAGTGTGAACGTTCTATTTCTACAGTTTCTTCAGTTCCTAATTCTTTAGGTGTGTGTGATTTTTTTTTTCTTTATAACACGTTTTCTCTGATTCTTTGACTGTTTCAAAGATACTGTGATGATTACAAAAAATGTCTTTTTTTTGCTCTTGTCTTTCTGTCAGTCTGTCCATCAGAACCTAAGTGTGGTGTGTCTGTCTTTGGATGGAGTAATGGAGGACAGTGAGCTGCTGCTTGAAGATGCTGTCAGTCTGACTGAGGAGTTAACAAACAACACTGCAGTAAGAGAAAATAAGATATGGAATAATAACTATGTAACTAAATACAGTGGTGGACTTCCTGCTTCCCCGTGCCTTGCCATTTAAAAAATCCTGGACCTGGAAACGCCCCTGGCCTGTGATGATAATTATTATGTCGTACTGATCAGCAGGTGGAGGTGTTGGCTGCTCAGCTGGATCAGTCGGGCCCACTTCTGAGGAAACAAGTGGATGGTTTAGTAGTTGGACTGAAGAAAACTGACGCTCTGGAGAACGTTTACCGTGCAGAAAACCATGCCCACCTACTGCAGAGCCATGCCAACATCCTGCACAGGTTGTGTGTGTGTGTGTGTGTGTGTGTGTGTGTGTTTGTGTGTGTGTTCCTGTTATTTCTCCCACTGAAATACAAACGTTTCCCCCTCAGCTCGTTGTCAGCAGTGCGTAACATATCTCAGGATGGCAGTCAGCTGGCTCAGTTTGACAGCGACATTGCAGGTCGGCTTGAGTCCGCCCAGCAGATGGCCTCAGTCGCTCTAGCCTCCGCCTCCTCAGCACTTAACATGGTACGCGTTTATTCAGCTTGGAGACAACAATGCAATAACAGGAGCGAGGAGCCGTTTTTAATGCAAATATATAATGTCTCCATGTGTTTGTGTCTCAGACTGTAGAATCAGAGCAGCCACTGTCAGAAGAGAGTGGGGCAAAACTGAAAGCTATCTCTGCTGTTCTAAGTGAAAGCCAAAGAATTAGCACGGCGGCTGATGGTACGATAACCCATTTTCTTTTCTGAAATACACCAAATAAACGTTGACATTCATTATCATGTGACCTACAGTGCATCCCTCTGGCAACTGACAAGGAAGCTGTGACCTTCCTTCCGGTTTGACAGAGTTATAGCTACCTTTTGATAAAACTTGACTTTAGTCTGTTTGTCTCATTTAGAATTGCAGCAGAATGTTTCCATGGTAACCAGTAGGCTGCAGCTGGTCAAAGATGGCGTCCATAACTCTAGCTTCCTGCTGCGTCAGCCAATCAAAGAGCTTCAGAGAATGTCTAATGGTATGACGACTGACATGGCGATGTATTAATGCACTGACGCATTGATATAATGATGTTAATCTTGCCCATTAGGGTTGTCTGTGCCGTTGCAGCAGACTCAGATTCAGACTGCAGCAACGCACTCCAGGCTGCAGGAGGCACTGCAGCGACTGCAGAGACTCAGAGCACAGCTGCAGGAGTCTTCTTCTCTAGTGGAAAACACCAACACTACAGTGAGGGAGACCAACCACCTGGTGTCTCTTACACACACCGCAGGTTTGCCAGTACGATTTTGTGTTCTTGAATGAGTTTCACCAAAGTGAAAATCTTCAGATTAACATCTCCTGCTTCCTGTGTGCGCAGCCAATGAAACGCAGCATAAGCTGGAGGAGGCAGAGTATCGTGCAAAGCATCTGATGGACAGAATAAAACCACTGAGCGTGCTCGGAGAAACACTGAGCAGAAACCTGTCTGACATCAGAGAGCTGATCGATCAGGCCCGAAGACAGGCAGCATCGGTACCTAAACGTGCACACACACACACACACACAAACTCACTTTGTGCTTCATGCTTCATGTCACCATGAATATGGATACCCACAGAATTCCACTGTTAAACAGGAAGTTAACCAGCAAAAACTGTAGCTGAATGAATCCCTGGAATTCTGCATTAAAGATGATAAGAATTCAGTTGCATGCCATTTATATAGTGCCAGTTATGATAATGGTGATGTGATGTCATCAGATCAAGGTGGCGCTGCAGGCAGACAGAGCCTGTGTTCGCTCGTACCGACCGCAGATTGAGTCCAGCAACTTCAACACTCTTAATCTGATCGTAAAGACAACCAGTCCAGATAACCTGCTCTTCTACCTGGGCAGCAACACCACGGTAAACACACACACACACACACACACACACACACACACACACACACACTCCCTGTTCATGAGGAGAAACAGAAACTGCTTTCGCTCTGCCATCTAAGGGAAGCTGTCGTTTCAGGTGGACTTCCTGGCTGTTGAGATGCATGGTGGACAAGTTTCTCTACTGTGGGATGTGGGTTCAGGTAGCACCCGGCTTGACTTTCCTGGGTTGGATATCACTAACAACAGATGGACCAGAATCAACGCTACAAGGTAAAACCACACTCTGTAAATGACAACTAATCCTAGTTGGGTCGCGGGTCGCAGCAGTGTCTGTATGTCACGGCGTCATGATGTTGGCAGGTTTGGGGCACATGGCACACTATCAGTCCATCAGCTGGATTCGCGTTCGGCAGCGTTGCCTGCGGTGACGGCAGCGTCGCCGGGATCATCTCGCGTTCTGGATATAGATGAAAATACCTTTATTCACATCGGAGGGCTGGGGGCTCACGCACAGGTAAAAGTTGGACATGTGAGTTGTAAAATTGTGTGGAAAGTCCGGTGAGCAGGTGATAACTGCGTGTTTGATGTCAGAGCCCTGCAGCACTGCGGTCCACCACCTTCCAGGGCTGCCTGGGCGAAGCTTCGCTGAATGAGGGGAACATCGGACTCTGGAACTACAACAGCAGAGAGGGAGAGTGTGGAGGCTGCTTCAGCAGGTACTCATTCATGTCTAACATGTTTACAAATATATAACACTTCTACTGTTTCTTACACACACAGTTTGTAAAATAATGAAATGATTTTTACTTTGTTTCTCTACCTGTCCGTCTCACAGTCCCCAAGCGGAGGAAACTTCCTTTCACTTTGATGGCTCTGGCTTCTCAGTGGTCCAGAAGTCTCTGCGGGCTACGTCCACCTTCATCGTGATGCTGTTTAAAACGCTGTCTCCGGGCGGATTGTTGCTGTACCTGTCTTCCAACAACACTGTACGACACACACATTTACACTTTCTGCTGGGACTCTTGTTATGAAGGCGACACAAACACACACATGCCTCACTTTCTGCACCTGCACCTGCAGAGAGACTTCCTGTCCATGGAGTTGGTGGAGGGGCATGTTCGTCTGACCTTTGACCTCGGTTCAGGTGCTCTGATCCTGACCTCCAACAGAAAGTACAACACTGGAGTTTGGTACAAGATCACACTGCAGAGGAACAAACGCAAAGGTACTGCTGTTACTACTATTAACACTGCAATACTGATACTACCTCTGTGACTACAGTTTTTAATGAGGAGGAGTGATACTGTGACTGCTGTGACTGCACTGCTAACTGTTATTTGACATGCTGGTGTATGGCCAGGTTACTTGTCCATTATGGCAGCTGACCAATCATCAGAGAAGGAAGTGTTAGATGCAGACTCTCCTGGAACCGCCTCTGACCTGAATCGCTCTGACCTCGACCCCATCTACATTGGTGGGCTTCCTGCTTCCAGGCCAATCAGGTGAGTCTGCGAAGACAATGACTTGATGTAACTGGACAGATTTGTGTTAATCGTGTCACCTAAGAAAGCCATCTCTCCGGTTGTTAGGCGGCAAGTAGCATCCAGGTCTTATGTGGGGTGTATAAAGAATGTGGAGATTGCTCGGTCCAACTTTGACCTGCTGAGGGATGCATATGGAGTCCGGAAGGGCTGTGTACTTAAGGTACTGAACGTGCTAATATATATACTCTTGTACATCTTTCTGTCTGTCTGACTCTCTTGCTGTCTTCCTGTCTCTTTCCAAATCCAAGAAACAGGAAAACCAAATTCAAATGGAATTATTTTTACTATTCTCATAATCACTCAGTCATGGTTGGAGAAAGCGAACTCCATTACATACATACACCAATGCAATGTTCTTAACAAAATGGGTTTGCACAGACTCTCATTTGAACTATACTACAAAGCTTGTTCCATTTGTCTGCCATGGCTGTCACATGACCCTTATCTGCTGTCAGTGTTCATATTCATGCACTGATATCTTCTGCATATACCTTATTCAACATCTCTTCTCTTAAATGTTGCATTGATGGGACCAGCTCCGTGGTTTTAGCGACTAGTAGCAGGGACATCTGGTGAGTTGGGGGAAATTGTAAAACAGGAAGATGGAATTGTTAGCCCCGATTCTTTTATTGGAAGCCCAAGAACAGACCGGAGGAATCTTCCATTCATATAAAAATATTTATAGGTAAAGTATAGCAGCGCTGGACTCAGTCTGACAAAAGCTCTCGCAGGAACTCAGCCAGAATGAGCCCAGATCACAGGAATTAGTTCACATTTATCTTCTTGGGCTGGGCATTGCCCCGAAACAGAGGTGAATTCACACAAACCCGTTTGTAATTGGCCATCTATTATTGATGTGGACAGGCTTAACTGTCCAAAACAATGTGATAATGAGTGTTGAATTCAGGCGCGTATCTAACACAAGAAAAATAATAGATAAATATATAGCCGGTCTCTCAGCATACAGAAACCAGTCCTGGCTGGTTATGTTGTCTTATAATTTTGAACAAACAAGGTCATAACTTATGCACAGTGAACTTTGTGAAAGATACAAACAAAAACATAGATTCTGTACTCTGAGAAAATACATGAAGTTCCAAAACAAGGTCGATTATGATGGCACAGAATGGGTTTCAGAGTGTGAGACACTCAGAGGAAAGATGCCTGATGTTCGAATACAAGATCAATTCTAACAATCTCCTTTTTGACATAATTTTATTATGTCAAATAATCTAGGTAGGACTGTTATCACTGTATTGTATTACAACTGTCAGTGGCAATCTACTCAGCAGGCCCCCAAACTGCGAGAGACCACCTACCCCCAGATGTAACACAACCAGTCAGGAGATTTTGATATCCCCCTTTTGAGATAATTTTATCTACTGACAGTTTAACAAAATCCCTAATCTACAGCTAATAAGTGCAAGCAGGTCTTCATTACGTCCAGCAGTCTATATGTGAGAGACTATGTGTAAGCAGTTCTTCGTTATATTTACCAGCAGCAAGCAATTCTTCATTGCACGGGGATGTGGAAATAACACAATTCTAATGCACTAACTAAACATTCTATATCAGCTGATAATAATTCAACAATGAGTTTATCATTCAAGAAAACTATAAATCTCACTCCCCTACAAGTATGCAAAAGCTATATGTAAGAATGTATTATCCATTAGCAGTTATGTATATACAGGGGTCAGGGATACAAATAGCGGTCTTCTTCGAGTCCCTGGTCTGGGTCCACTTCAGTCTCATCCTCTCCGGGCTCAGAGAGGGAGACCAGAGAAACTACCTCACCAGGATGTTGGACTAATTGATAAGGAGGTGGCGCAGGAAACTTATCATTAATGGCTGTAGTAATACATGTTAGACAGAGGTGCCTGATGCATGGTATGCAGCAACAACCAGCTAAGGTGAAAATAGTTACTGCCATAACCAATGAAGCAATTAATGTTTTCCATTTACCAAAGACTCTATCTAGCCTGGAACCTAAACAGTCCCCATGGTTTACTACCTGAAGCTTCATCTAATTCTGCCTGCAGGGAATGCAAACTGTCCAAGGCCTTTATTACTCTATCATCAACATTATTTGGGATAAGGATACAACACGTTTCACCAAGCCCTACACAGTTAGCCCTGTCATTCCTCATGAATGAATTTCACAAATTTCTGTTGATTGTAATAAAGGTAATTTATCCTCTCTGTGTTCTCAGCTATTCCAGATTCATCTGGCTG
>VUQH01034621.1:0-19264 GCA_015106775.1 Etroplus canarensis
ACTGTGCCCCAGTGCACAAAGCAAACTCCATAAAGGCATGGTTGGATGAGTTTGGTGTGGAAGAACTTGACTGGCCCACACAGAGCCTTGACCTCAACCCCATCCAACACCTTTGGGGTGAACTAGAGCAGAGATTGTGAGCCAGGCCCTCTCATCCAACGTCAGTGTCTGACCTTATAAATGCTCTTCTGGATGAATGGGCAAACATTCCCACAGACACACTCCAACATCTTGTAGAAAGCCTTCCCAGAAGAGTGGAAGCTGTTCTAGCTGCAAAGGGACCAACTCCATATTAATACCTCTGGATTTAGAATGGAGGTCAGAAAAGCTCCTGTAGGTGGGATGTGGAGGTGGCCCAATACTTTTGTCCATATAACCATAAAACTCAGTACAAAAAGTTTAAAGTGAATGTATGAATGTTAGAGAACAGATGATGTGCCAATCTATGGGTTTCTTGAATGTTTGCATCATTTGAATGTTTCTCTCTCTGCAGGACATGGTGTCAGACAGGGAGTGCTGCAACGTCATGTGCAAATGTTCAGGACACGAAGGTGTCCGTGGCTCCCGGGGACGCCTGGGGATCAAGGTGATTGAAATACTCACACCTTTATGTTTAAAACATAAGACATGGACTCCTGGGAAAAAATGTCAAAAGCAATAGGGTAGCTGGTCAGTTCTGAGAGCAAACAGATTTCATAAAGTAAGCCACCTGCCAGGTCAGTGGTTTATATTTCAAAGTAAAGCTGGACAGGCTCTCATGTTAAGTCACAATTTCCATGCATTCCAAGACTGGTGCTAAATGTATAGGATTACACAAGTTCAAACGTGGGCTGTCTGTGTTTTGTCACAGCTGAGAGGAAAGATTCTTTAATCACTAGTCGAAGAACTCATTGAGTTAAAGCAAGAAAAAGTATTTGTTCCACATTGTTAGTTTTGATGGCTCAAAGCTTGCGTAGCATTTTACTGTTGGAGCTTCTTAAGCTCATTTTAGGACTGAGGATCTCAGCTTTTCTAAGAGTCAGGGCTTAAATCTGAGGGCAGATGAACATTTCCAGTTTGCAGATGTTTCTTTGATTTCCCATGAAATACTTACTTGTTTCCTGTATTTCTCTTATTTGTCTGTTGGTTTGACCCGCTAATGACTACAGACTACTAAAACAATTGTAAACTCATGGCTTTGTTAAGGTTTGGCTCAGAGACAGTAAAATTTCAAAGGTGCGTACTTTTTAAATAATGCAAAGATTTTCTTAGGTTTCCAGGGCAAAAAAAATAAAAACCCTCAGTTTTTCTGAATTTTAAAGTAGAAAATTAGATCATCCAGGTCTTTATGTCTTCAAGACAAGCCTGTAGTTTAAGTCATTGATTTGAGTCATCTGACTTCATGGATAAATATATCTGGGTATCATCTGCATGGCAGTGAAAATGTACGCAGTGTTTTATAAAAATGTTGCCTAAGGGAAGCATGTGTAACATTAAGAGTATTGGTCCCAGCACAGAACCCCCTTTGGAGGAATCCTCATTTCAATGCATAATGAGTTGACCTTTGACTTTAGGTAGAGGCTGTATGCAGAAAAGGCTGGTCAGTGATGGGTGCATGTGTAGAAGTACTGCTTTTTACACGGAAACAGTGAAGGAACATTTCAGCACATTATAAAATGGATTACAGGTATGTCAAAGATATGCTGCAGAGTACGTGAGTCAATAAAGGGTTTTCGAGAAAGATTGAAAGAGGTGCAGCCGTGTGAAAGTTGGGGACCTAAACCTGTCTGAGGGTCTTTGTGAACCTGTCCTCTGTCTTTTTACAAACAGGGTGTGCCTGGACAGAAGGGACATCCCGGCTTCCCAGGAGATGAGGGCGTTGCTGTAAGTGTTCTTCACTCATGGAAATGTACCTTCAGATGGTCCTTTGTATTTTCCCTCAAAGGGTCGCCACAGTGGATTGATCCACCTTGGTATTTGACAGAAATTTTGACTGCGTATTAACTCTCCTGCATCCAAACTGATTGGCCCACTGTTCTGACAGTGAACTGGTGATTTTAAAGCCAAATACCAAAATATTAATGTTTGCAGCTTCTGTATTATGAATATTTTTATTTCACTTTAAACTCCTGTTTAGATTATAAGAGACATTAAAAGTTAAAGCTCAGCTTCAATGAATGCTGCCTGGTTGTGCCTGTGGTTACACTCCTGAATCTTCATCAGCGTTTTCTGCGGCGTTGCTGCTCACTCTGTTTGTGTGTCGCAGGGCGAGCGTGGTCCTCCTGGACTGAACGGACCTCAGGGCATCCAGGGTTGTCCTGGAATCAGAGGACAGAAGGTACAGCGGTTATAAATAAGCAGAAATCATTGGTGTAATCTGCCAGGAGCAGCTGTCTTTGCACAGATACAGATGAATCTGTCTGACTCCTGCTCTGTGTGTCTGCAGGGCTCCAGAGGTCTGCGAGGAGACAGGGTGAGTGATTCAGGCCAGCAGGAATGTGAGCGGTATTGAGATGTGCTGTGTGTCCCGTGGAATGTTCAGTCCTGATAAAGTTTCACTGGAGGACTTTTCTTCCAACGCTACAGGGTGAAGACGGAGAGGATGGATTGAACGGAGTCAACGGAGAACAGGTAACAACTTTCAACTCACCTGCAAATAACACAGGAGAGCTTTCCATACTATCATCATCATCATCATCATCAGGTATCTCTGTGATCTGTAGCTCCCCTCAAAATCAATCAGGACAGCTGCACTCCCGTCGTTCTGGAGATACTGAGGCATGTAAACAGGAAGAAAGCTGTTAGCTAACTGATAATAAGAAAGTGTGAGTCACACTGAAACTAAAAAAGTCCATCCCTCTGTCCATCCATCCATCTGTCCAATGTTCTTCTACTTATCTCATTCTGGGTTGCAGGGGGCTGGAGCCTAGCCCAGCTGTCACAGGGTGGGAGGCGGGGTTCACCTGGACAGGTCACCAGTCTATAACAGGGCCAACACAGACAGACAGACAGACAGACAGACCTACAGCCAGGATTGTCAAACATGCGTCCCACAGGCCAGAACCGGCCTGCAGCCAGTCTGGTCCAGTGGATTTATTTGTAGTGCTGAAAAGAACATAAAAATTAATTTTAGAAAAATAAAATAATATAGGAAGAAAATTATAATAATAAGAGTTGAAAAGTGAAATTGTTTAAAATGTGTATATAGACACTGCTCCCAAAAAGGTAAGAATATTTGGCTTTTGGGTGAAATTTATGGAAAGTGTGAAAAGTTCACACTACAGTGACAGTATATCATGAAAGTAGGGCATTTAAGTAGAAGGATGCAGTGGTGATTTGCTCATTTATTGAAACAAAAGCCACCAACAGTGGTGGGTATACCACAACAAAACATGCCAATGTGTCAATAATTTGTCATGTGACCTCCACCATCAGTTACTGCGTGACTTCTGTGACTCTTCCAGCCTCGCTGTATCTCTGTTGCGACCTGCTGATGACACGCTGTGACACTTAAAGCTCAGTGGCCACTTCCCTCTGACAACATCCTGTTTGATGCTGTTGATCGATTGTTAGACGTTGTCAGCATGATGAAGAGGACCGTTTAAATACCAGTTCTAACTGAACCAGAACGTGTATTGGTCGATTCAGGGATCAAAAAGCACTGAAACTCTGAACATGTTGGACATGTGCATTCAAAAGTATATAGAAGGTCAAATTTAGTTCACCTGTAAAGGTTATAGTGGATTTTAGGTGCATCCTGAAAATCCACCCGAAAGCTGAATATTCTTAACTTTTTGTGACTAGTGTATAATATTAAAATATATAATAATAAAAAAATTTGGAAAAAGAAATTTCTGTTTTTATGCAATAAAAAAATGGGACATTTTCTGTGAATTGACTGATAATTTCTGTTTTCATTACAGAATAAAGTCCTTTATTTCTTACAGTGAAAGGCCAATCAGCTGTGCTGATGGTTTCTTTTACCACAGCAGTGTTTCTTTATAATGTGGAAAAGCTGAAACATATTTGTTGAAATTGCACATTAAATTCTCACAGTTAAACTTCTTTAAAGACAAAGCAAAGAAAACAGGTGTTTTTTTCTTTGGAAGTTATTGGGAAACAGCTGTAGTGGTTGAGGTGAAACTGTTTTGTATATGGCCATAATGTAACATGGCTTTTGAACTGAGTGCTGATAGCAAGCTGAATGGTTCCTCTCCTCTTGGGTCCAGAGGACACAGCGTCTATGATTTCTAAAAAGAACCTGAGATGGAGGCAGATGATCTGCTGTGGAGACCCCTAACAGGAGCAGCTGAAAGAAGAAGCAGAATTTCAAGCTTCAGTCACACTAGTCCACAGTGTTTCTGCCTGTATGATGTCAGCAGCTCAGCAACCAGTGTGTTTTTTTGCAGAGTCATGTGGGACATTCACATGAAGGTTATCCAGTTATTCTGCCACCACATGAACACAGCCTCCGGACTCCCTGCTTCACAGTCTGAACAACTCTGGTGTTACAGACTGGTGCTTCTCATCTCTCAAACAATTTTGAGTTCAATTTCCTTTTGTTCTGTTATCAAATAAATCAGAAATAACATTATTTAGTGGCAGCTATGAGGACATTGCTGTGTACAGTATCTGCAGCAGGTACCAGGTGGAGCTTCTGCCTCCATGCAGCTACAAATATCAGTGCATGTGACTCAGTCATGTTAGTCTTTTCTGTTCGTTGCAAATACACACTTTAGTTCCCTGGTTCCAGTCTTTAAGGCACATTTTCTCTGTCAGCTGGAAGCATCCTGATAAAACTGGACCAACTGTTTCTCTTAAACACAGTCAGAGTTTCTAAAGATGAGGTCAGAGTATGTACAGAAAGTCAAAATCTCAGCCTGCAGACCGTTCTAAACACTGACGTTATCACAGTTTTTTCTACCCTTTGATCTGTGTGATGTCATAGAGAGGGGATATCCCTAAAATGATCATCTTAGTCATTATTAAGAAAGCTGATCAAAGAGAGGAGGAGCTGGGACAGCTTGTTTCAGACAGAGATGAACAGAGGGGCTGCACCCAGACCTGGGGTAAGATGAAGGGGGATTATGAAGTGACTCGTGCAAAGCTACTCTAAGGGAGAGCCGGAAATAAGGAGAACATTTTAGAGTGTACTGCTGGGCCGATAACGGGCGCCCCCTCTATCACTGACGTGGTGCTGCTGACATCCTGTTCCTAGATTCCAAAGGAAATGAGCGGATGTGTTTAGGAAGCTGATTGGAGGGATTTTCCATGCCTGACAGCATTCCTGTGGTTTTGTGTTTGCAGGGAGTGGCAGGAGCAAACGGAGCTCGAGGAGAGAGAGGACGCCCCGGAAACCCAGTAAAAAAAAAATTCACGCTTTATCTTCTGTGTGTGTGTGTGTAGGTGTGTGTGTGTGTGTGTTGTTCTAATGTTTGTAAAGAACAAAGCCTGTCTCTGTAGGTCAAAGGTTTCTTCCAGTTTAAACTTTTACTTTGTGATGATGGAGTGAAGCTCAGGGGCTCTTAACCTCTGACCTCCAGCTGGATTGATTGACTGGCTTATCTGTCACCCTCAGGGTATCCCGGGAATCCAAGGACAGGCGGGGCTGAAAGGACAGCAAGGCCTGAGGGGAGATCCGGTGAGTTTCTCAGAGGGTTAGTCTTCCTCCTCATCCTTCATTCTGCTACCTCATGTCCTGCTGTTCCTCTTCGTTCTTCATTCTGTTCCCTCATGTCTTTCTTTCCTCTTCGTCCTTCATTCCCCCTCGCTCGTGTCCTTCCATTCCTCCTCGTCTTTCATTCTGCTCCCTCATGTCCTTCCTTTCCTCACTCCCTTAATTCTGCTTCTCTTCTTTTCCCTTTTCTTCTTCACCTTCTTCTCTGATTCTGCCTCATGTTCTTTTTCTTCTCATTCTTCTGTCTAATGCATCTCATTATTTCTTTTTCTTCTACTTTTTCTCTTCTTTCATTTTCTGTTGCCTCCTCTCCTTCGTCCTGTTTTTCTTATGCTTGGCCTTTTATTTTGTTCTACCTCTCCATCTTCCTCAGCTTCGCCCCTCTCTTCTTTCTGAGGTAAAGCCTTGCAAAGAAATTTAAAGTCACAAAGAGCCAGAAACACCGAACTTAGTTTACAGTCTGGATTATTTTTCATGTTGGTGCAGCTCAAAGAAGAGGTGAGCGTCTGCATTTTATCTGCAGGAAACAGAAAAGCATCAGGGGAACAGCTGGGGTCATATTAAAAGATAGACTTCTTCAGGAATGATTTGCTGTTCTCACCAGGACACAGACATGAAAACAATCAAAGACTGCACTTCACGTACAAACACAGGTTCACCATCTATTAAAGCCGCTCAGTAAAACCACTGAGGCGGAGCAAACACAGAGTCTGCAGGTCTGAAGGTTCACCGGTCTGGGTGAGAGGTCTCCACCAACATTCAGAAAACACTTTCACATCACTCTTTTTCTTCCCACTGAAACTAAACCACTCTGTGCTCCTTCTGCAGGCTGTTAAAAGGCAATGAACACATCAGTCTCAAATAAAATAAAAGTCTTCATTTGTATTAAAAAAAAGTCTTAACTCAGTCTTTTAAAAGTCTTAAAACTGTAAGTAGCATTTTATGAATAGTTTTCTGACTGAAGTGTAAAATCCTTTTTCAAATAATTTAACATCACAGATTAGAAAGTATGAAACAACACTCATTATTATACACAGACATCCATAAGTTTTGGGACAGTTATATTGTTTGGAATATTTTCTCTGTACACCACACCAGTGTGCAGACCTTCATCTACAGTTCAAGGACTTTGACAGAAGAATTACATTAACTGTTTAGGAATTCCACACATTTTTACACATAATCCCAGGCTCAAAAGTAGCGCTCAACATGAGGTCCAAAACTGATGTGAGGAGAAGGTCAAAAGTAGACTGAAAAAACAAAAGAGAGAGAGCAAGAACTTTAATGTGAATGTAAACACAGAGGATTTACAATAAGGTGCACACCACTGGTTCCACTCAGGAACAAGGTCAGATTAAACTTTGCCAGAAAACATCCTAGAGAGTGTTATGACATGTATGGCTGCCAGTGGAACCAGGTCACTAGTGTTTATTGATGATGTGATGCTGATAGAAGCAGCAGGATGAACTGTGGAGTGTACAGGCCTATACTCTCTGCTCACATTCAGACAAATATTACAAACTGATTGGACGGAGCAAATGGATAATGAGCCAAAAGCAAACTGCAAAAGCAAGCCAAGAGTTTGTCAAAGGAAAGAAATGGGACATTCTTCAGTGGCCAAGTCAGTTACCTGATCTCAACCCAACAGAGCAGTCCTTCAGTTACAGAAGTGAAAACAAGAAGGCAGAGACCCACAAACAAATAGCAGCTGAAGGTGACTGCAGTAAAGGTCTGGCAGAGCATCTCAAGGAGGAAATACTGCATTTGGTTATGTCCATCGGTTCTAGACTTCAGTCACTGACTCCAAAGAATTCTTATTCCAGTATTAAAAACAATCCTTATATTTAAAATGATCTTTCCGATTACTTTGGAGCCTCTGAGAACAGGGGGGTGGGGCTGTATATAAAAATGTCAAACTCTTTGAAATAAAGCTGAACGTCTGCACTTCAATCCCATTGTGAGTGTTTGATTTAAAATCCAGCGTGGCAGTGTACAGAGGCAACATTACAAAACATGTGTCATTGTCCCAAAACTTATGGACACTGTATAGTGTTTTTTTACCGCTGCTAAAATGAAAGACTGGTTTTTCAGCACGACTTAACACAGCACAAATGAGAATTACAGCAGAGAGCGTGCACATATTTTTCATGGACTTCAGAGTTTTCCACAAGTTTGCATTCAGTTATGAGAAAACAGCTTACATCAGCAGTTTTGGATTTACAGTGTGTGTTCCAGATCACTTTGATGTAGACACTAACAACAGGCTTCCGATTTAACGTTCAAGTAGAGCTGCAACCAAAGCACAAATGCATTTAACACACTGACTTACACTGAGAGGAGCTTTGACAGTGAAGTCTGTGAGCTGCACACAGAAGGATCGAGCACAGCTGGATGCTGTTCATCTTTGAGCGCTGACACTTAAACCTTTGTGTTTCCTCTGACAGGGAGAACAGGGAACTGATAACACCTCCCCAGGAGCCAAAGGAGAAATTGGAAACCAAGGACCACCGGTAAGACACATCCACAGCTGAATGTGTGTTCAGGCTTAGGAAAATGGCGTTGTGTAATAAGTCAGACGTAAAGATAAGTAAAAGTAAACCACACTGCTCTCTTTTTCTCTGTTTGCGAGCTGATTTGCCGGATAGATATTCAGTTTCAAATAAAATCATCAGCTTATAAAACCCTCAGAAGTTTTGGTGCACTGTCTCTCATATTTCTGTGTTCAGACCTTGAGGTTTTAAGAGGAAATTGCTTCTTTAAAAGCCAGACATTCCAGATTCCTGTTGGGGTTATTACTCTGCAAAGAGTCTCTGTGCTGAAATGTGATGTATTTAAATCCACAGGGTATAAATGGAGAGGACGGCCTGCCAGGTGAGGGTGGAGTCATTGGGAACCCGGTGAGTTTCTGTGCTTTTATTCTTGTCTCATCAGCGCACAGAATGATGAGCTCTGCACCACAGGAAGCATGTAAGATTGTTTCTGAAACTCACAGAGGAAAGCAGCTGCGAGCGCAACTCAAACATGTAACTCTGCCAAAGTCTGTGCGTCTCATCATTTAAAAACTTACAACGTCGTCCAGGGCGGTCTGACTGTGAGAGTATTTGCAGAAATATTAATATTCCTTTTTGCTAAACCCCTTTTTTAAAATGAGTATAAATGAAAAATGTGAGGAAACAACAGCTCTAACGATATGTCCAAGACATCTGTGTTGTGTCACAGAGATAACAGCTGACGTTAAAATAGGGCTGGGCTGTACTCAGTCATGTAATAAAATCTGCCACATTGTGATAAATGTTTTCATTAAATTTTGCAGAGTTTTTAAAAAAAATACCCTTAAATCTTTTCAACTATATCAATAAAACTAATCATCTCAGGGAAAAAAACTGAATTTCACGCTGTTTCATTGGAAGAATTCACAGTATACATACGGTCTAGCTCACTGCTTCCACAGGAGGTCAGAGGTTAGTATCAGCCAGGAGCTGCTAATCAATGCACACATTAACTGATCATAAGCCACTGTGAGCTCCTCTATAAAAGCAGAAGTTCTGGCAGTTTGCTGCTCTGGAGCATTCAGGTGTGTGTTAACACAATGACACAGTCTTCCCAGGAGTGGACGTCCCAGGAATTTCAGCCCAAGGTCAGACCGTGCAATGCTCAGAGGAACTGCAACAAACCCAAGAGCTACATCTCAAACTCTATAGGCCTCAGTTAGAACCCATCCATCCATTTTCTTCCACTTATCCAGTTCAGCGTCAGGGGGGTTGGAGCCTTTCACAGCTGTCTTTTGGCCAGAGGCATGGTACACCCTGGACTGGCTGCCAGTCTACTGCAGCGCCAACGCAGACAGCCAGACAGACATACAGACAGACAGACATTCACACCTACAACCAATTTAGAATTACCAGTTAACCTAAGCCCTTAGGACTTTGGGAGGAAGCCAGACCCACACAGGCAGAGAGAGAACACAGAAAGACCTGCAGCTAGCCAGCAGATTCAAACCCAGGACCTTCTTGCTGTGAGGCAGTGGTGCTAACCACCACACCATGCAGCTCACTCTGCAGGCCTCAGTTAGCAGGTTAAACGTTAAAGTTCATGACAGGACAATTAGAAAAAGACTGAACGAGTATGGCATTGTTGGGAAGGGTTGCAGGAGAAAGCCTCTTCTCTCTAAAAAGAACATGGCAGCACAGCTTAGGTTTGCAAAGCTGCATCTGAACAAAGCACAAGACCTGTGGAACAATGTCCTTTGGACAGACCAGACCAAAGTGGACATGTTTGACCATAATGCACAGCACCAAACTCAGCATATCAGCACAAACACCTCATAGCAACTGTCAGCATGGTGGTGGAGGGATGATGATTTAGGCTTGTTCTGCAGTCACAGGACCTCGACATCTTGCAGTCATTGAGTCCATCATTAACTCCTCTCTATACCAAAGTATTCCAGAGTCAAATGTAAGGACATCTGTACAACAGTTAAAGTTTGGCCCAAACTGGCTCATGCAACAGGACAATGATCCCAAGCACAGCAGCAAATCTCCAACAGAATGACTGGAAAAAGAAAAAAAATCAAGGTAGCGTAATGGCCCAGTCAAAATCCAGACCTCAACCCCACTGAAATGCTGTGATGGTACCTTAAGAGGGCTGAGCATAAATGAATGAACTGAAGCAACACTGTAAAGAAGAGTGGAGAAAGTTCTTCCCCAGCCATGTGAGAGACTGCTAAAGTCATACAGAAAACCATTGCTGCAACTTATTGCTACTGGAGATGGTTCTACAAGCTGCTGGATCAGGGGGTGGAGCTTTTCATGAGTTGTATAGAGTCCTGCGAAAACTTTCTTTCTCACATAAATATATGTGAGTGTTTTGATATTAACTTTATCCCTGACTTTTCTGTGTGAACGTGACTGTTGTGAAAGATCATATTTTAACCCAAACAAAAATCTGTTTTTAAACCCAACCCAGAAGTTTCTACATTGACTTTTCCACTGGAATACTTTTAAAATCTTGCTCCCTCTTGGTTTTCTGCTTCAACTTTGAATGTTGGACTGAAAATCAGATCCCATCAAAGAAACCAGATAAGCAGTTTTACAAATACATCCCATAATCCACTGGGGGCATTCCTGGAGGCTTACATGAATAAGAACACTTAGATCATAGATTGTGAAAGTTTCCTTCCAGTCTGTGATATGATGTTGCATTACATTAGCAGCTGTTAGGTTATTGATCAGATATCTGTAATCATCTTTCATGTATATCTGTCATTCAGGGTCCAAATGGAAGACGAGGAGCTCTTGGTGTGAAGGTAGGAGAGGAATTCAAACCACAGTTAGTGCTGCTTTACACCAGCCAACATCACACATTTTAAACTGTGTGGGCTGTTCTGCAGGGTACAACTGGACCACCCGGAGAGCGAGGACTACCAGGCATTCCAGGAGCTTCAGGTCCACAGGTGAGCTGTCAGTCAGCTCAGTGACTCTCAGCATTAAAGGAGCAGTGCATCGTTTTGGGAAGTTGTTACTGCTGGAAGGACAAAGATAAAACTTTTGGCAGTCTGTCCTAAATCTTTGGTCTCTGCAGGGTGCCAGAGGGATTAGAGGTCCGCTCGGGCCAAATGGAATCCCTGGCCTTCCTGGACCACAGGTCAGTTCAACCTCTGTTGTTTAATTTACAGAAACATGAAAAAAGAAATCCCTACAGATAATTCTTATCACATGTCTTTCATTTCACTTCAGTTTTATATGTACAGCACCAATTCACAGCAACAGTTGCTTCACAGTGTTTCATACTGTAAGGTAAAGACTGAACAATATTAGAGAAACAAGATGATCCCCTATAAGAAGGTACTTGGCAACAGTGGGAAGGAAGAACTCCTTTTTACAGGAAGACACTACAGACAGGTGGAGGAGGTGGAACGGTGAAGATGCAGGGAGTAGAGGTAGTGAAGGTGGATGAGTTTAAATACTTGGGATCAACCATCCAAAGCAACGGACAGAGCACAAGAGAGGTGAAGAAGAGAGTGCAGGCAGGGTGGAGTGGGTGGAGATGAGAGTGAGGGGCGCTTTGTGACCAAAGGATAGCAACAAGAATGAAGGGGAAGGTGACTGACAAAAAGACAGGAGGTGGAGCTGGAGGTGGCAGAGCTGAAGATGTTGAGATGTTCACTGGGAGTGACCAGGATGGACAGGATTAGAAATGAGTCCATCTGAGGGACAGCTCAGGCTGAGATGGTTTGGACATGTCCAGAGGAGGGATAGTGGATATATTGGACAAAGGATGTTGAAAATTGAGCTGCCAGGAGAAGAAGAGGACCAACAAAAAGGTTGATGGATGTAGTGAAGGAGGACATGCAGAGAGTTGGTGTGAGGGAAGAGGATGCAGGGATAGGGTGAGATGGAGGCAGATGATCTGCTGTGTCTGCAGCTGATTATGGGAGCAAGAAGACAAATGCCTGACGACATGCAAGCAGAGGCATATGAATATAATGGGGCTGAGAAGAGTGAGAAGTGGGTGGAGAAGAAATGCTCATTGCATCATGGGAGTTCCCACAGCAGCCAAAACCTTTTGCAGCATAACTAAGGGATGGTTTAGAGTCATCTGCTCTGCCTCCCATTCTAATTTTAAAAACTTTAGGAACCACAAGTAGGCCTGCTCTCTGAGAGAACTGCTCTGCTGGGATGCTACAGCGCTGTGAGGACTTTGCTGTGATTATTTAGGACTCATAAATTCTCCTCTGATTTAACAGAGAGGCAATGCAGGCAAGCCAATATAGAGAAAATATGATCTCTCCTTCTAGTCCCTGTCAGTACTCTCACTGCAGCATTTTGGATCAACTGAAGGCTTTTTAGCAGATAGCAATGAATTACAATAATCAAGCCTAGAAGTGATAAATACACAAACTAGTTTAATTGATAACAAATGTTTTTTAAAGTTAACAATAAAGGAATTGAGTGCTTCAATCAGAACACTTCCTCTGTAATGATAAACTGCTGCAGAGCGTTTTAATCGGGACACAGAGGATGGGCCAAACATTTAAAAACTCTGAACCTTTTCAGAGGCAAACAGATCATTTCACACGTGTGGGAATAACTTCTCTGAAAATATTAATCAAATACTCATCAATAAATACTTCAAAGTAGCAACAGAAGTATTTCCTGCTATGATTAAAGCCAGAACAAAGTATTACCTTAGATATCAGTGCAGATGTCAAACACCAGCCAAGAGCTTGTACCTCTAAATAAACACACATCATTAAACAACATGAAAGCCCACATGGGTTCAGCGGTGCTCTGCACAATCAATCAAAGCTCCACACATCAGCTGTGTGAGCTGAAATCCTGGAAGCTTCAGTTATTTTATACATATATAAAGACAAAGAGGCGTGAACAGCTACATCAGCCAGACTGTTAGAAGCTCAGTCTGAAGTCCTTTAGCAAACATCACTGCAGCTTCATTAATTTTGGACACCAGCTCATTGTACATGATACTGATTTAAAAAAAAAAAAAAAACTAGGAGCAGCTCCACCCACCGCCGCAGCTCCATCTGTGAGCCACACTGTAACCGACCTCTAGACCTTCTTTTAATGCTGTGACTGAATTTATCAGTTTCATATGCGTTTCCTCAAAACTTATGGAGCCTTACTTCCAAATACAGTTTAAATTAAAGTTTTCAGACAAACTTCCTTCCCACAGTCGCCACGTGCTGCTCATAGGGGATGATTGTTGGGGTGTTCTCTCAAATACTGTAGGGTCTTTACAGTGCGAAGCACCTTGAGGTGACTTTTGTTGTGAATTGTTGCTATAAAAAATAAAACCTGCTGCAGTTAAAGTTTCTTACTGTGGCCTTGTTATAGAAACACAGAGATATTATGTTTCCAGAGCCAGAGGCTGTTCGTCTTGGCCTCACAGTTGTGAAGTTATGACAGACTGAATACATTTTTCAGAGTGATTTTTGAAAAAAGCTCCTAATGTGTTTATATTATAAAGATCTTTGGAAGAACTTCATCTGATTTGTGTCACTGAGACTGCTGAAGCTTCACTTTCACTTTAGCTCAAATGTTGAAGACTTCTACCTCAAAATGGGGACTCTAGAGTCAGTTCCTATGAGTGGCTTGGAAAAAACTGTGGATCTGTCCTTGAATTAAAAAAAACATTCATGAACCCTGAAGACTCATGTGATGCAACAACAAAAATATCAATTCCCCAATCCACAGCTTCATTTGTGAGTGTCAGGAGACTCTAAGGTTTGAGTTTAGGACTCATTTTCCTGTGGGCTCATTTGTGGTTGTCACATTTGACGCCTTAATCACTGCAGACTGACAGATGATGTCACAGCAGCTGCCAACAGCTGGACTTCATATGTGTGCAGTCATATTTTTGGCCTTGTATCATTCTTGTTTTGTGGCTTTATTGTGAGGAAAATCAAGTTGTGCTGTTAGAGTTAATTGTTTTACTTGTTACGATTCTAACCCTTGCTGTTTCAGTTGCTTACAAGTCACCCTCATTTCACTTTATTTATGAGCCAAGCATGTAGAGCGTTTGAAACTGATTTGCCACAGAAAACATTTCTCACGGTGGACTTTTCCAAAAGGGTGAATGAGGACATAAAATGTGTCGCCAACAAGAATAAGTGGTCTAAAGTGCTGTTAGTGCCCCCCAGAGGCTGCAGTCTTTATTGCAGGGCAGAACAACAACATGATGAGGAATCAATTATTCCAGAAACAGTGCTTCAGGTGGTCTGCTGCAAACACAATAAAGATGATCTTCCATACATCAGACTTGAATGTCATGCTGAGGCAGCTGTTGTTATTTCTGTATCCAAAATATAAAATCCAGCTTTTTATTTTCAGACTGTCGTTGAGTTAGTCAAAACCAACAAAAGTACTCAGATTCTTTGAATAGAAACTGAGTTCACCGATTGTCCTGAGTCAATTAGAAGGCCAGACATCTGTTTCTGATTTTGCTAAGAACGGTGCTGTGAATGCTCACCATTTAGAGAAACACTTAAGGAAAAGTTTAACTCTGCTGTTTCTGCTCAGCTTTTGTCTAAAACCATCATTTGCCTCAGTCAGAATGAGATTTAAAACATGATCTCTTTAATCAGTCACAGTTAGAATTCAGTTGACTTTATAAAACTCTTTAGAGCTCATTTATTAAACTAGAGACAGTCTGCTGCCCATAAAAAGTCACTGGGGAGAGATTTAGTACCATCAGGACTGTTCAATAAAAATTTGCTCAGTAAATCTACAAACAGCTCAGAAGCTTCTGTTTCTGTGTCATTTATTTACTCTTAAAACAGGGTTAAAGGTGACGTGTTGATGATGCAGAGATTTAAGTTACCTGAAAGCAGGAGGCTATGTCCGGCGGTTTGAAACCATTATCACACCTCGATGCCTTGTGCTGTGAACGTTTTAAAACCTTACTGGTCACAATGTGCTCAGAGATGCTCAGATGATGGAGAACGCTTTTCTGCACTGACTGATGCTTGTGTTCTTTGATTTTTCCTGCAGGGTGAACCTGGACCAGCCGGCAGCCCGGGATTATCCGGGCGCCGTGGTGGTAATGGACAGAAGGTGTGTGATGTGATCATTTCATCATTTAACCATCTGTATGTCCTGATTTTGACAGGACCACGCAAACCAGAGTATGGCATCCGTTGGTTTTGGACTCCAATTCTGAAGCCTTAAGTTTAGCCTTGTGACCTCTGACATGTTGGTTTTCTGGAGCTTAAACTAAGCATATTTGAATAAGAGAGGGGTGCTAAGATATCAGCTAATGCTAGCTAGTTAGGTTATCAAGCTACATCCACAGACTGCGTGGGTCCATCACATACATAAAAATACCTACTAATCATTGTGAAGTAAATTCCATCTGTGTCGTCATCTGCCTGTCAGTCAAAGTGGCCCCACTCCTAAATATAGAATGCAAGCTATCATGAGCTCAGTATCAAGTCCTCTAGCTTGAGCCATGCTTGTATCTGCCTCCTGTTATGAGCCTTGGAAACCACAGATAAACAGGTAAAATCTGTGTCCCCTCTAACATAAGAGTATTATCTGCATATAGTGACATTCTTCTACACTTCTCATTCCTGTCTTCGAGTTCCTCCAGTATCTGTTCTGTAATGAAAGGCAGATGCGGTTATGATGGAGGAAATGACCTGTAAGCAATGTAACAAATTAACTGTTGTTATTGTTGAAGGGCCAATCAGGAGATCTCGGTGATAAGGGGAATCCAGGACCACAGGGACCCAGAGGAATGCCGGTAAGGAGCTGAAATGTCTGCGGTGAGCAGATAAAGGGTTTGATTATAAAGTCTTTCTCAGTGACTCAGATTGTCTCTGCTCTGTTTCAGGGTGACGATGGTCGCGATGGTTTCGGACCTAAAGGATCTAAGGGTGGAAAGGTAAAGCTGACTGCTGAAAATGGAGAAATCGAAAAATCCATTATATCTAATTAATGAAAACAGAACATTTAGCTTAATATGTGTCTGTAAACTGTTCCTGTACAGGGAGATCCTGGTTTTCCTGGTTATCCTGGTCTTCAGGTGAGTCCACTCATTTCCACTGACAGCAAATCAGATTAAATCTAGTCTTACTAACAGTAAACAGAAAGTGGACATGAAGCCAGGCCTTTTGGGAACCCTTTGGATCAGATATCAGCTAAAACTCCAAACACGAGCGTGAGGAGGAAGTTAAAGGGCCACTGGAATATCGTCACCTCAGCCGGAGAAAGGATGACATCTGACAGCAGCAGAAAGCAGTTCAGTTCTCTGAGTGTGACGTTGAGGAATCAGAGGGACAGAAATGAGAAATGAACATGTGTCCTTTACCAGTCATTTATCTTTATTTCCATTTTTCATTCTATTTTTCTTTTATGCATCAGTGTGCACACGTGGGGGCTGCCGTCAGCCTATGGGCTCCTCCATACCAAAGTGCCTTTGAGCAAGATAGTGGCACCGAATAATATTAGCAATTTGAAAACAGAGTTTACAGTGAGCTTTGTGGGACCAGCAGAGGAAGCTGAATATTAAAGCAAAAATCAAAGCAACATAAACTAAAGGGAGAAATCAAACTGTTCCTGATGTAACTGTCAGAGTTGATGTGATACAGACAGCATTTAAAATTTAAAATGAAGCCTAACAGTGGCAGAAATTTTGTTACATTTTCTCGCTTCAGTTTTTATTTAGTTTTTTCTTTTATTTATTATTTAATGTCTGACCCTCAAACTACTTTCAGCATAAAAAGACAAAAAGTGTCTTTTACTACTAAACAAATTAAGCAAAGTAATCATATTACTCAATAATTCAATTTTCTCTAACTATTGTGGGTAAGGAAACAAACTGATGGACTTAAAGCAGTGAATACAGCCCAGCCATGGTCTTTCTCATATTGTTTGCATCCATCCATCCATCCATCCATCCATCCATCCATCTTCTGCCACTTCTCCGGGTCTTGAGGCAGTAGTCTGAGCAGAGGTCCTGAAACATGTATAAATGTTACCAGTTCAGGTGAGGTGAAGCCTAACAGACAGCTAGCGGCTACAGCCTTCTGTCAGTCAAAGAGGCCACACCCCCTAATAATGCAAACTTTAAGCCTTACTAAAATTGAAACAGGGGAGTTATAAAAACATTTGCTTCCTGTGTAGCTGTTACAAAGGGGGAAATTAGCTATAGTGACCAAAACTGTTTCTGTATCAGACTGTAAACATGTTTATTTCTGCTGTAAAGTCGGACATTTTAACATGGGAATGTATGCAGGCTGTCTCACTGCTGGTTCCGCCCTCTAGTGGACATTAGAGGACTTGCAGGATTGGCACATTAATGTTGGCCTCATTTTTCAGCTTTGGAGGTTACCAGTTAAAATAAAAAGTAAAAACCTAGTTACACTCTTAAAATGTTGGGAAAGTCTCGGCTTTTTAGGTTGTAAACATCCACATAAATGTGCATCCTAAAGAGTTCAGAGAAGAGTAAATCTGAGCCCTCACAGAGATGTGATTCTTAAGTTTTAGGGTAAAGGGACTCCATGTGGATTTATTAAAGACAGACTGTGGTAATAAATAAAAAAAATAGAAACTTTGTTTGTATAACATTTGTCAAACAGAGTTGGAGTTCTGCTCACTGGAATTTGTCCAGAAGCTTTTGCAGGCCTAAGATGAAGAGTGTACTGAAATAACAGACTCTTATTTATTCTGCAAATCACTGATGTAGTCAGGAATCTCTAAGAGCTTAGAGAGCAGTCTGACCGTTTATTTGAGGGATAATGTTTGGATATGTCATATGCGTTAATTCATGAGCTCAAGGTTGTTTCATTCTCTTCAGGGTGAGGAGGGTCTGCAGGGACCGAAAGGATATCCAGGACGCAAAGGGAACCGAGGTCGAGGGGTGAGTGTTCACTTTCTTCATAATGATAAGCGTATTTCTGCTTCATCAGTGACGTTTGTTTGTGGTCTGGTTGATGCAGGGTTACTCTGGCATGTCAGGAGGAACAGGAGTCACTGGAGAACCAGGACCTCCAGGACACAGGGTGAGAGTGGGGGTTAAACCAGACTATACTGTCTCATCTCTGACAGTCTCTTATTTATACTGTAACGCGCACAATTTCCACCGTCTTAAACTCTGAGTCAGGGTATCTCTGGCTTTTGATATATTTTGGAAAGCTTTTCAGATTTCACGGTGGTCTGAGAACTACACCACAGCTGAAAATTCCTTCATGTATAACCCAAGTCTACAGGACTATCTGGATCTGGATCAGTTTGTGCTATTTCCTTGAGAACTTCAAGATGATGTCTTTCTGTTTTTCTCATTTCACCTTGATGTGTTTTTGTGATTATAAGATGCCAACGGTCCACTTTTGTCTTCTCTCACAAGCGTAAAAAAGCTTTCCAGGGTTCCAGATCTACTCCAAAACTGAATTAAAAATGTTCTTAAGACTATTAAAATGTCCTTTTAAAGCCTTTTTTCTCACTTGCTTAAGTAATCCCAGAAATTATCTGTACATTTTAAATTACTGTCTGGAAAAACTTTCATGTGGTTTGTCCAGACCTCTGACCTCCATGTAAAACTCATGTACCATGTGCACTGTGTAATTTCATGGCATAATCTATTTAATCCCCCTCCAAACAAAAAAATATTAAGTTTCAATTAATTTGAGCAAAGCAGTGGATTTGTTGGAAACCCTCCAAGGTTTATAGAATAAATAACTGATAAAACTACGGCTAAGCACTTGCAGAAATATACAACACACCTACGGTCATGTGAAAAACTGAATCCACCCTCAATGCTTCCACAGGAGGTCAGAGGGTCAGTATCAGCCAGGAGCTGCTAATCAATGTATTGATTAACTGATCATCAGTCAGTGTGAGCACTTCTATAAAAGCAGAAGTTCTGGCAGTTTGCTGCTCTGGAGCATTCTGGTGTGTGTGTTAACACAGTGCTACAATCTTCCCAGGAGTGGACTGGCTCATGCAACAGAACAATGATCCCAAGCAAAAAGAAAAGAATAAAGGTGCTGCAATGGCCCAGTCAAAGTCCAGACCTCAACCCCACTGAAATGGGACCTTCAGAGAGCTGTGAATAAATGAGTGAACTGGAGCAACACTGTTAAGAAGAGCA
>VUQH01034634.1:0-11832 GCA_015106775.1 Etroplus canarensis
TCCAAAGTCATCCTACAGACCAACACCTCCTCATCCCCTCTGTTCCCTTCACCTACATGCCCATTGAAGTCTGCTCCAATCACCACTCTCTCTCTCTCCCCTGGGAATACTCTTTTCCACTTCATCCAGCTTACTCCAGAATTCATCTTTCTCTTCTAATTGACATTCAGCTTGTGGGGCATATGCACTAACAATATTCAGCAACACATCTTCAATTTCCAGCTTCAAAGTCATAATTCTGTCTGATGCTCTCTTCACCTCCAGACACTCTTCACATACTCTTCCTTCAAGATCATCCCTACTCCATTTCTCTTCCTATCTACACCATGGTAGAACAGTTTGAATCCACCTCCGATGCTCCTGACCTTGCTTCCCCTAATTCAAGATTCAAGATTCAAGATTCAAGATCTTTACTGTCATTTCAACCACATATAGCTGATGCAGAACATAGTGAAATAAAATAGCGTTTCTCCAGGACCTGGTGTAACATATAAACATATGACAGAGACATATGACAGAAGGTATCCTATGACAGAAGGTATCAATGACATTGGAGGCGGTCTTTCTTAACCCAGGCCACGCCTGATGCGGTATGGAACTCAGTTTATAAATCCACATATTTTATTTGGCAAATATTTTACACCTGATGCCCTTCCTGACGCAACCCTTTCCATTTACCTGGGCTTAGTAACAGCACTAGGAGTACACTTGTTTGTGGGCCCCTGTAGCTGGGTTTGTGCCCCTATGTACCATCTTGAAATCAAAATGTTAGGTTGGGGGGAATAACAGCACAGAAACATGAAGTTTACATACTAATACTAGTATGTTTCTGGACTGCTAAAATGCCAACTAAAAATACATGTGAAAAAGTCACAAAATGCCATTTGTAAGGACAACAAACTAACTGAAACACTTTGTAAAATTTCTATGACTCATGGCAGAAGGACAGGTATGCAGCTTGATATCTTCACAAGTATTTGTCCTGCTAAGAGTTGACAGGCTGGCCCAAAGGAAGAGTTTTATTGTATTTGGAGCAAAGAAGGGTTCAGAGAGCCAGCAGTGAGGTGTGGGGGCAGAAGCATCAGCATCACTCCTCAGCTCTCTTATATCTGTTATCTGTTTATCTGATCTTGCTCCCACATAAACAATATTCCCAGCTATCCAGTTGGATCACCAGGGATTTTAAACTGAAGAAACATCTCATGGTTTAGGATAACATGGTTTCTTTATTTAGGCTCTGTCAGTGTTATTTTAGACCATTATTAGACCTTCTTATCTGCCCCCCCCCCTCAAAAAAAAGCCCCCCACCCCCACATATGCCTCCCACTCCAGTGTTCAGCAAGTATTCAAAGTTCAATGTTTTCTATCAAGCACAACAGGGCAGCAGTGGTCTCGGATGTGGTGGCATATAAAATAATCATACAAACATCAGTGTATGCCAGGCGGGCAAGCAGGAGTACAGTACGAGCTTGTCATTAATTGCCAGTGTCACAGAGGCAATATTGTCTGTGTCAGAGGCTACAAGAAGCTGGCAAAGACTCAAGGTTAAATTCCTGGAACATGTAGCTTAATGTTCCATGTCAGGGGACTGTGCATGGACAGTAAACATGGAGATGTGGCCAGAAGAAGACCTAACAGAAGCATGGAGGAGCAGGATAAGGAGAGCGTTTTGGTTGTCTCATAAATGTCAAGGGAGAGGAGACAGTTCAGTCATCAACTTCAAACTCAAACAATGCAAATGGAAAGTGCTGCTTATATGAGATCAGCTTAGTATAAGATGATCTTGCATCAAGATTTATATCATCAGGCTTGAACAAAATAACATTCACTAATGTTTCTCACTTGTTCAGGCTCCAGTCACATTGAAGGTTTTGACCATCAGAAGGATTTGGGGGTTCGAAGTTCGCACAAATAGAGTTTACACATGGATAAGAGTATCGCTGCCAACTTAAGATGAAGACCTAAGTCTTAATATACTTAATGCCCAAAGGTATGCAGCCGCTGATATACAAGCACTGTTGTAGCTGAGTTGATGCATTAGTGAGTGATAGCCAAAGGTTAGATTTGTTTCTTCACCGATCAAAGCTGATTATATCTTTGCGGTCTTAGAAATGTTTTGCAGCTGATGTCTACACTTAAAAGCTATTAACTCTCATTAACACTTCCCACAAGAAATTATGGAATATGTGCACCAATTATACAGGGAATGTCAACACAAAACATTTAGAAGGAAGAAAACACATCCAAACACTGTGGTCTACAGTGATGGGAGAGATGAGCTTCTTATGTTTATTTTTGTGTTTGTTTTACTTTTTCATTGATGTCTCCGACAATAATTGGATTTAAGAAAGGACTCCAGATACTGTAAGAGGTTTATTTAAATTAACAGGAATTTATCTGAATGAAACCAACATAAACACAACGAAGGTGTGTGGGAGGCAGTAATATCAGAAATGACAGTAGTGAGTGGATGGCTGTCATGTACCATGGGGTTCTTGAAAGGGAAAACACAGGAGAAGGTTGATATCAACTGAATGGAGGAAGGAAACACAGTGAACTGATGAGCCAGCTTTTACAGAGTGAAGACTGGACACTTCTAGAAAGACTTTGCAGAAGACCCAGGTGAGCTGTATTTGCTGATGACTCTTCCATAGCAGCTAACTGTCCTCCAGAGCTGGACTGCCTATAAGATAGTGGACAGTTGTCATGTCTGTAATACTGAGGTGAGAGCAAACAATAATTTCAAAACCTCAAACAACAAAAGGATTGATAAATACACTATATGGACAAAGGTATTGGGTCACGCTGCTTAATCACTGAAGTTTCATTCATTCCCATTGTAACAGGTTTATAACATCAAGCACCTCGCCATGTAGTCTGCCTTTACAAAAATTTGTGAAAGAATGGATCGTTCTAAAGACTCACTGAATTCAAGTGTGGTACTGTAAAAGGTCGGCACTGTTGCAACAAATAGGTTCATGAAATGTTTTCCCTCCTAGATATCAGCTGTAAGTGATATTATTGCGAAGTGGAAGCGTCTAGGGATCACAGCAGGGTCACCAAGTGCTGAGGTGCATTGAGTGTAAAAATCGCCAGTCCTATGGTGACTAGAAAAGAGCACAGTTCATAATTTCCTCTAACATTAACATCAGCACAAAAAATATGTGTTGGGAGTCTCACACATTTGTTTCCATGGCTATGTAGCTGCATGTAAACCTTACATCACCCAGTACAATGCCAGGCATCAGAAAGAGTTGTGTAAAGCATGCTGCCACTGTACCTCAAAACAGTGAAAGCATTTTCTGTGGAGTGGCCAATCGTGCTTCTCCATCTGGCACTCTGGTGGACAAGTCTGGGTTTGGTATCATTACCTTCCTGACTGCATTGTGCCAACTGCAATGTGTGGTGGAGGAAGGATAATGGCATGTAATTTTTCATGGGGTTGGCCTGAGCCCCTTAGTTCCAATGAAGGGAAATCTTAATGCCTCAGTTTACTAACACATTTTGGACAATTCTATGCTTCCAAAATTGAGGGAACAGCTTGGGGAAGGCTCTTTTATGTTCCAGCCTAACTATGCACCAGTGCAAAAAGGTCTATAAAGGCATGGTTGTACGAGTTAGGTGTGGAAGAACTTAATTGATACATTAGGAGTCCTGACCTCATCCCCATTAAATGTGTTTGGGATGAACTAGAATGGAGATTGTGAGCCAGCCCTCTTGTCCAACATCAGCAACATTATTATAAGGAATTCTAAGAAAGTCCTGACAAACCATCCAAATGCTGCAAAAGGGGACCAACACCATATTGATGCCCATGGATTTAGAACAGCGTAACATGTAGTGTAACTACTCTATATGTTGTCCATATAGAGTAGTTCTCCATGTAAGAGAAAAACTATCTGCAAGAACCAGTTATACTACATGTACTAGCGCTGACTTCTGACCATTGCATAGCTACAACCTCTGTCTGTTAAACCACATTAATCCTGCAAGACCATCAGTGATCACTGTCTGATGACGCCACCTGTTATCCTTCATACATTTTAAGTTGTTAACAGCATTTAGATAAAGAAAGTGCTGTGGGGAGACTCATGGTAGACAGTCCACAGATATGATCAACCACACATTAAATGACAGCCACATCTGTTAAGAACCTATCTTAGACTTTTTTCTGTCTGAAGCCCCCCTTTAACATACCTCTATCCTTGTCTCTTCTCTCTCTGCTTTAGTCGTCCTCCTTGGCATGCCCCTACAAGGCTTCTTTAGAATCCCAGAATGTTTTAAATACACTATCTCTCAGTGCATGGGGGAAAGTAAAAGAAAAGAGTATGCTCACAGGAAGCTGTTACAAAGTAGCAAAGAGCAAAGTAGCTCAGCTTTCTGATGTCTGTCATTTGCCTGACTCAGCTTGTGTTATTTGAGGAATACCAATAAAAATGATGAAAAGTTAAAGAAGAGAACCTGCTGGTTTGTTTCTTTGCATAAATGCTCACAATGGTTTGAAACCAGAGGGTCAAGAAACCCACTGTGGTCCAACAACAAATCTGCAGGGCCATGATATGAGGCATTTTCATTTTTCTCCCTCTTTATTCTTCTAAAACTTCAAAATAAATGATCTGAGAAGGACGGACAGGATGCAAAGGCTCTTAAAATGATAACGGTTGAATTTTTTTTAAAACTGTATTTTAATAACTAAAACAAAATCAGAAGACTATCAGAATCCTTTAAAATCCAATTTTTTAAAAATTGGAAATATGTAATAGGTAAAGAAAGTTTTATTTTAAAGTCTCTGACAAATACCAATGCCTAACTTTCATATACAAACTTTTGCCATAAACATATCTTACACTTTACCTTAGTAAGTGAAATCATACACAAATATAAATACTGAGATGTCTGGACTGACAGTGATACAACACTGTGTTTGGGAAAAAGTTACTATATTGAATGTTGATATGAACTACATTGCTCCACAGCATCACAATATGCACTACAAACACAGGAGCTGGTTGTTGAGTGAATGAGAATAATCAAACTCCCTTTGGGACTCCCAGCCTGTGCTGACTGAGTCTGAACAGAATAAAAAGAGCTCAGTTACACCATGACTTCATCAGGAAAAGTTTTAGATACTGATTCATTCATTATCAAAATAGTCCAGCAGCATTTTTCCATTGTTCTCCAAGTCTGGGCACAGCTCTTTCCCCCACTGTGTTGCAATAGCGGAGCCATACTGTTCCATCAGTGTGTGCAGTTTGTAAGTAAAACAAATTCTCTGCCGCACCTCCCTCAGTGCTCTGCAATTTTTTTTCTTTTTGCAACATAGCAAATATTCACACCTTTTAACTCTTTAATCTCAGGTGGTGTAATACAAAAGTGTGTATTTCTTCAGGTGGATGTTGTGAACAGGAGTCATTTTATACTTATTAATTTTTTTTTAATGGGAAACAGCCTGCACTGACAGAATCCACCTCAGCTCAGATTAGAAGCATTTAACCAATCAATCACAAGATTGAAACTGAGCACTCGACCTGCCACGGATGGTAATATTCTGACCACCCAACCTCAGCTTTTTGTGTCTATTTTTTGTTGATCTCTATCACAAAATGCGCCTTGTTGATCTCTATCGCAAAATGCGCCTTGTCACAAACCAGTGCCGTGGAGAGCTGAGGGCCCTCTTCCAGAATGCGTGAGGCAGAATTTTCAAGCAAGGTTTAATCACTGAAAAAAGTCCAAATACAACAAAGTCCAAAAAGGTAATCCAAACATAAACCCAAAGTTATATAAAGAAGTCATGAAGGCCACCAGAACACGAGGGATTAAAACCAGGAACATAACTAAACAACAGACAATGTGGCAGTGGAACCACTGGGTTATATACACAGCAATCAGGGGAGGACAGACAGGAAGCAAAGTAACAGAGGACACGAAAGAAAATTGACCTTCAATGTAAAACAGGGAAAAAACAAATTACACTGACAGGCAAGAATACTAACACTAAACAAGGGACCACAGAAGCTCAAGACATAAACATGGAAAAGGGTCAAACTGAGGGACAAACAGGAACACTGAGGAGATGACTACTACTCATAATAATAATAATAATAATAGGTAGAAGAAACTACTAAAATAAACATAAAATAAACACAGAAACCCAAAACTCAATCAAACCAGAGCCCTGTACTATGAAGCAGGATTTGCACTTATCGAGGTAACTTCAGAGTTACTGTACCTCCAGGTTTTCAATACTATGACTGCGGTTCACTTTTTACTGGGGTATAGCTCTAGGATAACTTATGCTGCAGACCTAACCTGTTACGGAGCAGTTTAAGTTCTAGATTAGAGATAAACAGGTTTGAAATCACCTGGCCTGTCAGTTCTCCAGAAAATAATGTCACCAATCCTGGAAGATCCCTCAGACCTCTGTGCGCATAGAAGGAGGGTCTAAAGTTTTCTTAATAGTGTCAAAAGTCATTGAAAATCAGCAATAAATACAGATTACCGAGAAACTTTACTTTTCATTCCTGTTGACTGCAAAAAAATTTACATTAATTTTATTGTTTCAAAAACCTTAATATATGAGCCTATAATAGGATGCCTATATTTACTTTTCTGATTTGTAACCTAATTTAAATTTGCATGTAAACTAAACCTACATTTGAAGTTCAATTTTATGTTTGTTCATTATTTGCACCCAGACTGTTAAACAGCACAGGGCTGCAGCTGAAAGAATAAAAACTAAAACTCTCTCACACACATCTAAACATTACTTTAATGCTGCAGACACTCATACTGCTGTTTTATCTGCAGCAGCTGGGTTGATTTCAGCTCGTCTGTGTTTAACTGCTTCATATTTTTCCAATTTTATAGTTTCATCTTCTTTTGTAAAATCGGCCTCTCTTCTGCCAGTAGACTTCTCCATGCTTCTGATTGGTCAGATGCTGCCAACACCACCCCTTTGATGTGAAAGTTCTTGTAGCTGGACTGATAAACGCTGAGTTAACGTATCCAGTTGATAACCACCTTCATGTGACCATATTACACGAGAAAAACAAGACAATAATGCAGTCAAAACAGGAATCCAAATTACAACAAACACAAACATTAAAATCTAAAGAACCATATACGTAAAACAAACCAAGTGTTAAATATATTAGTTAAGAATCCAAAATGGAAGAATCCATCAAATCCTGGGACCATGACATTCCTACCCCACAACATATTTATTTTGCATGGGCACAGGTAAAGTGATCATCTGGTAAATAAAGTAACCTTTTGATTTGGCCTGAGCTTACAGCTAGGCAAAGGTTTTAGTCTAATTTATAATGATTAAAATTGACCTATTCGGATTATCCATATTTCTGCCATATATACGGTTACAATGGTGAGTGACTGCAAAGTTTCAGATAATGAGGTCAGCATATGTACAAGTAAGAACTAAAAGCTCAGGAGTCAAACTGTTCTCAGTGCTCAGTTTCAGACAGTTTTTTCTCTTTCTCTCGCTCATAGATGTTTATAACATTAAAGAGCACGGAACTCCTTATTATGTCATCTCAGGCACACAGCTCTGACTGTGAGCACAGGAGCCCCACCCACCTGCTGTTCAAACCTTCTGATTGCAAGGGGCAGCTTATCTGAAGCATATGGGTCTCCTTCAAGTCTGTGTTGTTTAGTCTGCGAAGGAACAGCAGTACAGGTAGGCGCTTGTAAGTGTGTGAACATAGAAAAACACAACACAATACCAAGTGTGAGAGAGATTTAATAAAAGTACTAAGTTCATGATGTTCTCCAAAATAAACCTTTTTTCCCTTTAGAAAGCTTTGACCAGACAACCCAAATAAAATCTATAAAATATGTAAATAAATGTATTTTTTCAGCAGGGGTAGGAATCACAATATAAATAGGTACTTTCAGCTTCTCTTTTTTTCTCCAAGAGGTGACCACAGCAGGTGAATATATGTGGTGTGGCACAGATTTTATGCTGGATGCCCTTCCTGACATATTCTCCCATTTATCAGGGTTTGGGACCAGCATTAGGAGTATGCTGGCTTGTGACCACCAGGGCTGGGCTTGTGTCTCCTCCCATTTGCAAGCCAAAGACCTTTTACATGTGATGCAATCTTCAATAATATTGTAATATGGTGTCCATAATAACAGTGTACCCTGATGCAGGAGCTCTGAAATGTGCAGAACACTGCAAGACAGTCATCTCCATTACATGAAAATATCGCTGTAAATGAAGAAGAAAAACTGTGGTGTAAGATGTGTTTTATCAAGATGATTAATATTTAACTTGAAAAAATGTGTTAGTCATTTGAATTTTCTCACTATCCATCATTTTCCCTCTGTTTCTGCTTTTTCTTCACTGCTTCTGTTCAGTTTCCACTTAATTATTTGATAAACTCCACCACAAGGAGTCATGAGATGAATGACTGGTAAAAATTGAAGCAGACACTTAATGCTCAAAGTGATGATAAAACACAGTCAGGGTAATTTGCTTTGTGATATCAGTGATAGAAAACTGTAATTAATTTCACAGAATTACAACATGTTAGAGTATCTGTCATAGCGGTTGCCACTGTTGCCTCACAACAATAAGGTCCTGGGCTTGAATCCACAAGCCAGCTGCTGCTTTTCTCTGTGGAGTTTACATGTCCTCTCCAGGTACTCCAGCTTCCTCCCACAATCCAATCCACATTGGTTGTAGGTGTGAATGTGAGCATGAGTGGGTGTCTGTAGAGTGACCAGATGTCTCACTTTATGTGGGACTACACAACATTTTTATCCCTTGCTCCCCTGTCCCACATATTGTGAAAATGTCCCACATTTTGACTTGATCTAGTTTTCTTAAGCTAGTCACCACAAAGTCAAAAGGTATGAAGATTTTTATGAATGAATGATAAAAACTATCACAACTTAAACAAAATGCTGCTATAATTAAAACTGGGAAACCTCTAATAACTGGGTGAGATTGGTGCTTTTCCCAGTTTTGTTTGTTCAGTTTGAGTCTCACAAAACTTATAAAGTGATGTACCAGCTGATGGATGAATTCCCACTGGAAGCCAGCAGAGTACTTGACAAAACAGAAACAATAATAAAAGATAACATTTTTCCAGGTTATTGCGATAGAAAGGAGAATAAATGATAGTAAGAAAATCTTCTCTTAACAAAAGAGTTGAGAAGGTAACTTTACCAAACAACAATAATAAAGCCTTTCTAATGCTAAATGCCTCTTAGCATTAGTGTCCCACATTGCCAAACATAAAATTATTCTTTGTCCCACATTTAATTTGCCATGATCTGGTCACCCTAGTTGTCTGTCTCTTGCCCTATGATAGCTGGGACAGACGCAAGCAGAACTGAAACATAATTAGTTCATTTTAGCAATAGCTTGGTCACTTAAAGGTTAAAATCATCACATGACATGACATCAGAAACTGTGTGTAAGCTTTTTTTCTTACCAAATATTTGGAAAGAAACTACAGTTAGTGCTTTGCATTAGCCGGAGAGAGAAAGTAAAGTACACAGCATTTGGGAAAAGGTCCATATCTGCTATTGAATCTGCACAGAAAGCTGTGATCGCACACTGAAATCAGCTCCCAGCATTTCTCAGCTGTTACATCTTCTCACCTGCCTATCCTTCCTGTTTGCCAGGTTGTAGTTTTGATCCTGATAGATCTAATGAGCAGGAATCAAACATAATTACTGTGAAGCAATCAGCAGAAAATGAGAATAATTCTTTTAATTCACTAACCTAAATCAGCTGTGTTATGATAGACCCTGGCTGCATGGTGTCAAAACAGCAATTTGGCATAATTTTCTGTCTCCTCCGATCCATGCTTTGGGATGTAATTTGGCCCCATTTTGGTCCCATCCTGCATCCTGTGCTCTCAGCTTGTCACTGTCTAGACACACTGAATTATCCCTGGCTGTCTGTTTCCATTATGAGAGCATGATATTTAACTACGGTTCAGCTTAATGCTCCATTTATCATCATTATTATTATAATGATGGTCTAATAGTAAACCTTTGTGGCTAATGAGGACTAACAGTGTTGTCAGTCTTACATCATATTATAAAAGACAATGTAGGTTTATTAAAATAGAAACTGCTGTAAGACTAGATTTTAACCATATTGTTATGAAATAAGACTAATATAATCATAAATGGTAAGGTATATATTGCATTTTTCTGTTTAATTATCGTTTTAGATTAATTGCTTAATACTTAAGGTTTTCTTTAAGAAGATTTGATCATACTCATTTCCTTATTACATTTTAATTACATTATGGAGGCTTTGTGGCTTCATTCAGCTCCCTCACAGACTCGCCTGTGTTTTCTGAAGCTCATATCTGTGCATAAAAGCTTTGGGAGACTAGAACAAATAAAAATGACATATCAACAACATTACGTTATCCTGATTCCGGGAAGGGCCTCACCAACCCGGACATGCTCAGGGAATATCCTCTCTTGTGAAATATCAGGGTGTCCTGAACTGGAATGTGGACTAAAAAGGGTCCCACATCCTCCTGCATCCTGGAATGCTGGAAATGTTAGGAATGAAATATATATTTATAGGATTCTTGCTTGGAACTTTTCTTTTTGAGTCCTGTACACATTGTGCAAGAGCAAGCACAGTAACATTAGAATCAATGAACTGGTGAGACGCTTCAGGACTCTTTGGATGTGATGTCTAAAAAAAGGCTTGTATAGGGTTTATGTTAAATCGGGCCTTGCCTTTATGGTGCCTCAGGTGTTCCTGCCAGATTGAGAAATTTACAAGACAATGTTTATAAGGTTATTTCTGGCAATTATCAAAGTTTGATGCAAGAAAAATAGAGAAGGATGGAAGAAGCTCAGGCTCAGTAAGATGAAAAATTATTTTGCTTGGACAAGACAACATGAAACCAAACTTGACTTGTTTTGTGTTTTTCTTAGGACTGTCATCAAACTGTTATGATTTTATACATCAGGGGTTCATGTTAAGATGAGAGCTAATAAGAGTTTTGTTATGTGAATGCACAATGACAATAAAGAATTCTTGATCTTGATGTCCATACTGATGCATTCATTCCATTGTCAGCGGTGGCTATTATTAATATTGCAACCCATTATCAAAGCAACTGACCTTAAATTGAGATTGTTTTGTCAACTATTTCTAAACTCAATACTAGACTGTTAACTGAACTGTTACCTACAGCTTGTTACCCTAATAGAGAAGAAGTGTCCTGGTACCAGTCTTCAAGAATAAGGGTGATGTGCAGAGCTGTAGAAACTACAGAGGGATCAACTTGATGAGCCTGGTACGTACACACCGCGGCGGGGGCGGCCGGTTTCAATGTTAAGTCAATGTAAACACGCAGCGAGAGGTCCTGTGGTGTGATTTGAGCGGCCGGCACGGCGCGTTTCGCCCGGCGCGGCGGCCCCTCCTGGTTGGCGGTAGCTCCTGCCACACGCGAATTTGCGTCAGGCGAGATAAGGTGCAGACCAACCAGATGTTTATTCACCGACAATGACGACATACAAAGACATCGTACAAAAAATAAAAACAATGTTGTCTCCAGGTGGTATGTGGTTTCAGCTGCCCTCTGATGTTGACTGGCAGTCTCTAAAGGTACGTTCACACCGAGCGCGATTCGCGCGGCGAATTCGCCTCCGCCGCCTCTGTTTGGCCGCGCGGCGAATTCGCCCCTATTCGTGTGTCCAAAAGTGTGTTCATAACCACATGCGATTTCGCGTCAGGTGAATTCGCGTGTGGGAGGAGCAACCGCCAACCTATCGGCCTCATTGCTACATTATGGAAGACATGGATGATGTTGAGAGAGTAGATTGGCT
>VUQH01034636.1:0-14749 GCA_015106775.1 Etroplus canarensis
TGTTCAGAGGAGGGATAGTGGATATATTGGACAAAGGATGTTGAAGATGGAGCTTCCAGGCAGGAGGAGAAGAGGAAGACCACAGAGAAGATTCATGGATGTAGTGAAGGAGGACATGCAGAGGGTTGGTGTGAGGGAAGAGGATGCAAGGGATAGGATGAGATGGAGGCAGATGATCCGCTGTGGCGACCCCTAACGGGAGCAGCCGAAAGAAGAAGAAGAAGAAGAAGAAGAAGAAGAAGAAGATGCAACACTTATTCAACCAGCCTAAACAATGATTCATTGCATTTTCAGTCTTTAACATGAGAAAAACCAAGTTGGCGTTTCTTTCTGGATTCTTTCTATATCCACTGTATATCAAAATCATAACATGAACTGTGGATGAATGAATTGTACAATATTGCATTCTTTCCTTGTCAAGTTCAAAAGCTGGATAACATGTCGAGACACATTGTAAAGCCTGGCTGTAGAAGAATTTGGAAGCAACACAGGGCGAGGAGCCTTAGTGCGTCATATGTTTGCCACATGGTGCCAGAAATTTGTGATTTCTTTTACATACATGAAGAAATTTCCATATAGTGATGAAAAAGTGGCAAAAACAGGTGCATATAAATCCATGAAAATGCAAGGAAATTAAGTGTTTGACGCTCAGAATTTCATGTGAGAGGACCACCCAATAAATGTGTTCACATTAAACCCGCACCCACACGTATATGGCCTACGCCCATGCTCATACATACAGAATGAACCATGAGCAATTCGTTAAAGGAGCCAAAAAAAATCATAAATATATAACAGATGTCAGTCACTGTGCTGGGCAACTGGATGGCTGACATTCAAGACTCCCACAAGATGAACTGCAATAATTTTGCAGATACGTTGATTTGTTAGAAGTTCTTCTACCCCAAAACAAATTCACACAAATAAAAAGCAAAAGTGTCATATCTGAGTGTTTTACATTAAATTGCTATATCAGTATACTCCAATTTAGTCCATTTGGTAAAACAGTGCATTTGGTTTGAGAGGTAAAAGAGTGTGAGGCAACAAAAAGTGCCACAGTGTTCGTGCAGAACCCTCTCACTCCTTTTCTGGAGTGAAACCGGAACCGTCTTCGACTGAACTCACTTTTCTTTTCCTTTGAGTCTTTGCGTTTGATCTCCTCCTTCTTCTTCTCTTTCTTCTCCTCGCTGTCACCTTCTTCACCGGCGCCAAGCAGTGTGAAGATGATCCCGCTCTGAGAGTTCACACCCACAGCGGTGACCACCATCTTGCCAGAGCCTTCCATCACATGGGTACCTGAGAGAGAGGAATTTTGCTGCTTTACCCCCAAAAGACCAACACCGTACCCATCTAGTCACGTGTGTCTTGTTTAAAAGTACACAAGCGCAGTACGAGACTGCATACCTCCACCAAGGCTGAACAGTTCTTGAATTTCTATGTTTTCTTAAGGTCGAATATTTCTATGCTCACGGCCACTTTATTAGGTACACCTTACCAATGCCGGGTTGGACTCCCTTTTGCCTTCATTCTTCATGGTGGAGCTTCAACAAAGTGCAGGAAACATTCCTCAGAGATATGACAGCTTCACATAGATTCTACCGTTACTGTTGCCTTCCTATCAGCTTGAAGCAGCCTGGCCGTTCGCCCCTGACCTCTGGCATCAACAAGGCATATTCTCCCTGAGAACTGCCGCTCACTTGACCATTCTCCGTAAACCCGAGAGATAGATGCTGAGCGGGGAAATACATCAGCAGAAATACTCAGTCACTTAAATCACCTGTCATCCTCATTCTGCTGCTTGATGTGGACTTCAGCACATCATCTGGACCATTTCTGCAAGCCTAAAGGCATGGAGTTGAGTTTAACCAGTGTACCTAATAAAGTGGCCAATGAGCACATGTCTTTATTTTGAATATATTTTAATTCTTTGATGATGCAAACATGTCCTTAGGACTTGGAATCAGTGATAGAATGACATCACTAGTTCAAAATTTATTCTAAGAAAAACAAAAAGCTGGTGACGGTGAAACCACTAAGATCATCTAGTTAGGTGCATATTTTTAGGATAAAATGGCCACGATCTCTGTAAGATCAAAGTCAATCCAGCCCCTGAACTGGGACATGGTGTTGAAGAATCCCTCAAAAAGATTTCTGGGTGCAGGTCTGGACCAACTTCAAAAGTTAATCATGTTTACCTCGGGCCAAGCCCCACCTCTGCTAAAATATTCCTGCCAATTCATCTGTAATGTTTTTGCATAATCCTGCAAACACACACAGACAAACTCCTTTCTATCTGCTCCCTGTCAAAGGTTATCTGATGGCTTAGTTATCTGGAAGGAGAATGAAGAGGATGTAATTAGGCCTTTGGAACCGCAGAATAGGATCCATCAGCCTGTGATCAACAAGTAGACAGTGCTGCCGTCTGTGGCGTTTCAAAGTGGAGGTCCATCCGCCTTTGCCGGTACACATGTGAAGCCTGCAGTGAGTAGTTCTGCTGCTTTCCTCCCAAAATGATTTCTTAAATCATAGCTTTACTGTTACTGTACAGACTCTTCCTAAAATCATACAGATTTAATGTTCAGCCTTCAGGTGTGAAGACTAGACAAATCACTGGCAGAAATGGGCTCCTAAACGCTCCTGAAGACAGCACAGGTCACAGTGAACTTGGCTGCAATTTGATGTGAATGGACGCAGAGCGACGTACCTGAGAGCAACATGGGGTCTTTGTCAAGGTTCTTCTTGACATGATCCGACTCTCCGGTTAGAGAGCTCTCATCAATCTTCAAGTCGTTGCCCTGAATCAAGACGCCGTCGGCAGGAAGAAGGTCACCTGGAACACACAGAAGCGTCACGTCATTGCCGTATCATCCGTCTGTCACGTGACAGCTGCAGGAGAAAGAAAACTGACCGATGCAGTCGCAGCGCTTCTCTTTAGTATTTGGAAAAATTACATCGTTACTGTGAGGTTTGATGGAGGTGGGAATCACCAGGGAGCCCGTGATATGATCCTACCGCAATTTTAAACAGGCTGCAATTTGCAATGTACCACCCTTTTCTGACAGCAAATCATGCCCCCAAAGGTAAGCTTTGTCAATGTAGCCAATAAGATCAAGTCAGGCTGTTCCTCTCACTTCAGTCATTTTTACCGGTGCAGGCAGACGGGCTGACCAACGCTGCCATTGAACCTGTCATAAATGACAAACTGAACTGTTCGTATTACAGTCTGGTCCAGCTTAACTTCATGCAAATGCGTGTCCTTCTACGTGTATTTTGAACAGTGCAACTTGTAAAACAAAAGCGATGCAGCCCTTTCAGTAAGTGAAGGAGCTCAAACAGACCTAGGTTATTGAGGGGGGGGGGTTTAGTTCTTCAATTTGCACCTGCAATTTCTATAATATTGATATTTATCCCTGTATCATTACAATTTGACATGTAAAATATCCTAATGCTATGCTTTATACATTTGTCCCCCACCCCGAAGGTTTTAACTGTTTAATTGTAAACAGTTGACCATCACAGATACAAAATGGCTGTCATTGGGGATGTAGAGTTAGAATCGCAATACCAAAAGGATGGTATGCTGTGTGAAATATTATATAATATATAATAACATGATGCAATGATTTGCAGATCTCATAAACCAATATTTTATTCACAAAAGAACATAGAAAACTTATCAAATGTCGAAAGTGAGACATTTCACTATTTCATGAAAAATACTAGCTCATCTTGAATTTGATGGCAACAACATGTCTCAAAAAAGTTGGGACAGGGCCATGTTTCCCACTGTGTAGCGTCCCCTCTTCTTTTAACAAACATCTGGGAACTGAGGAGACCAGGAATGTTGTCCCATTCTTTTCTGATACAGGATTCCATTTGCTCAACAGTCCTGGGTCTTCTTTGTCATATTTTGTCTTTCATCATGCACTAAATGTTTCCAGTTGGTGAACTGAGTGAAGCTGAACAAGCCACATCCGCTTCAAATTTCAAATTTCCATTAATCTGAGCACAGAACAGTTTTCCATTCTGCCTCAGTCCATTTTAAATGAGCTTTGGTCCAGCAGCGTTTCTGGATCACGTTCACATGCGGCTTCTTCTTTGCATGATAAAACTTTAACCTGCGTTTGTGGACGGCACGGCCAACTGCGTTCACAGACAATGATATCTGGAAGTTTTCCTGAGCCCATGCAGTGCTCTTTTTATACCCAATCACATTACTGACCTGTAGCCAATTAACTTCATTAGCTGCAACATGTTCCTCTAGCTGTTTCTTTTCAGTACCACTTCTTTACTAGGCTTTTATTGCCCCTGCCCCAAATTTTTTGAGACGTGTTGCTGGCATCAAATTTTGCATGAAACAGTAAAATAGCTCACTTTCAGCATTTGATATGATAATATTTGATATATTCATTTTTTTTCTGATCGTAGAAATCAGGACTGAATTTGCAGCTGCTTCTTAAGTCTGTGTATAAAACTGCATGTGTCCAAGTTTTACACTAATGGGTTATCAAATAGGATTTTTGCTTTCTCACCATATTTGATTTGTGCGATATCACCGACGACAATCTCGGACACTTTGATCTGGATCACTTGCCCCCCTCGGACCACTGTGAACTTCTGCTCCTGCTCGATGCGGTTCTGGAGGCCACGAAACTGCTTCTCTTTGCTCCAGTCGTTGAAGGCCGTCACCAGCACCACGCACACCACAGACAAAAGGATGGCAGCGCCTTCGATCCAGCCGGTCTCCGCCTCGCTCTCATCCTCCACACCACCAGCTGCTCTGCCACAGTCTGAATGGAGACACACACAGAGCAGAGTTTTAGTTTGATAAACGTTTGTTAGTCTTACGTGGACCCCTGACTCTATGAACACACAGGAGCACTGCAGGGCTGAAGTCTGACATGACACCTGCTAGGCCTGCTAGGAAAATTTGCAACATTACAAAAAGTGATCCAAAAGTTCTGGTCCTTAAAACTCCAAAAGCCTTACCTGATCTAAATTTGTTCACCTGTGGAAAACGTTCAGTTCAACTGTACATACTGTGTCCTCACTGGAAGTCCCTTTGTTTTTGTGACTGTCATGCAGTGGGTCCAAATGGTGGTCCTTCAGCCCTCAATATTGGGGACGTGAATACCAACTCTGGCGGGTAGAGCAAATGATAGGGTAGGGTGTCTCTCTTTGCCCTCCTTTCTCTCTTCTCTTTCCCCTCACCCCCAACTGGTCAAGGCAGATGGATGTCCCTCCCTTAGCCTGGTTCTGCCAGAGGTCTCTTCCTGTTAAAAGGGAGTTCTTTCTTCCCACAGTCGCCAAGTGCTTGCTCATAGGGGATCGTCTGACTGTTGGGGCTTTCTCTCTAATACTGTAGGGCCTTACCTTACAGCGTAAAGTGCCTTGAGGCAACTTCTGTTGTGAATTGGCTCTATATAAATAAAATAAAACTGAATCGAACTCAACAAAGGACGACTGTGCTGTGTGCCGCCACACGATGGCACTCACCACAGTTCTGGTCATTTCTGCTCAATGTTCTCCCTCAAAGGCTTCAGCATATCAGAATAGAGCTGCATGGGCACCACAACAGCTCACACAGTTGAGCAGGTGACCCATGCACCGAAGGCTTGCGGGGACCTGGGTTTGAGTCTGCGCCAGGTCATTTCCTGAATATCATACACCCTCTCTCTTTCTCCATTATCCTGTCTAATAAAGGCAAAAATATATATTTAAAAAGAAGAAACTCCACACTGAAAACCTCACCGTGGGGGACGACATGCTCTTAGTCTCACTGCTCGTCTGGCACGCCAGCTTCAGATTTAGAAACTGCGGACTCTGCAGCCGAGAAACTGCTCAACCACAGCCGGAGGCCAAATTTATCAGCGACGACGCAGCACACAAAACTTGGATCAGTTTCAAACAATAATTGGCTCTCTTAGTGATGTTCAAACTCATGGTGAAATAGCAGAGCACACGGATAAAGTGGCCATAAGGCCACGTCCAGTAAGTTAAGCAGCAGCAGCAGCAGCACTGAAAGCCACCTAGAGGTGCACCAGAGGAAGATCCTGAAGGAGAGATTGGTCAAATTTTAATCAGGTAAGTTTTTGGCTTTTTACAGTCTGGTTTTGTGAACATTCTGATCAAACCTTCACTGATATTCGTACTTAGAAAGGCTCGAAAAGACAGAAGACAGTCCTATAAAACCTGCATGTTGCAACAACGACAACAAAGCGCTGTGACTTAACACGCAATATCAGGACTCAAGCTCCGAGCGAATTTGGAGAACCAGCAGCTTCTTAGGAGATCACGGTGATAATTACACTCACTATGAAAGTGACAAACGAACCAGCTGAACCTCGTCAGCACAGATGTAACCTTATTGCCGTCTGCGCCAGCTGCGTAAAGCACTTAAAGCCACAGCAGACACCAGTTTGCATGCGCCACAGAGAAGAAACTGAGAAAACTGAAAGCGTGCATTTCTCTGTCTCTGTAACATGTATGTGTGTGAGAGCGGTGCTGTGGTTTATAGGTAAAGAGTATGTGACTGCAGCCTCTGCTTGCAGTGACAGCTAAAGCTAAAGCTAAAGCTGCCTGACATTATTCACATGCACAACCACTGGAAAACAAGGGGTGATTTTTTTTTGTAAGCATCACAAATCCTGTGAAGTAACTGTTTTTTAATGATTTTTAATGATCAGACGTTGGTCCATGACAGCTCTACTCATGTTCCCCTGTAAAACAAGCTCATTAGTGACTCACCTGGTTACACACAGTAACGTTGTCTTTTCAAACAGACCCTAATTACTCACTCTGTCTCTCAGCGTCTGGCGGGTGATAGAAAGAAAGGCCTAGTGAAATGATGGCTGCCACCTCCAGGATGATGAGCGTGACATCCTGCAGGGCTTCCCACACTAACTGCAAAAAGGTTTTTGGCTTCTTAGGAGGAATGACGTTCGGTCCAAACACCTCTTTCCTCCTGTCGATATCTTCCGATTTTCCATCTAAACCTGCAGCAGGAGACACAAAGGCAACATTACTCCACACGCCCTCAACTGAACCTGGCTCACAACAGCAAAATTGAGTTTATACGACGACCAGGCATAAGATTATGACCACTGAGAGGTGAAGTGAATAGCACTGAATATCTCTTCATCGTGGCATCTGTTAGTGGGTGGGGACATATTAGGCAACAGTTTGTCCTCGAAGTTGATGTGTTAGAAGCAGGAAAAATGGACAAGCGTGGGGATCTGAGCAACTCTTAACAGGGGCCAAATTGCGATGGCTAGACGACTGCCTCAGAGCATCTCCAGAACTGCAGCTGTTGTGGGGTGTTCCCATTCTGCAGTGGTCAGTATCTATCAAAAGTGGTCCGGGGAAGGAACAGCAGTAGTCCAAGGCTCACTGATGCACAAGAAAAAGGGGAACCAACATGATATTAGGCAGGTGGTCGTAATGTTGTGCCTGATCGTTGTATTTAGCTTGACATGTACACTACGTGGACAAAAGTCCACCTCTTAATTCAGGTGTTTCATTCAGTCCCATTGCCACAGGTGCATAAAATAAAGTGCACGGCCATGCAGTCTGCCTTCACAACCACCTCTAAAGAGCTCAATGAACGCGAATACGCCACTGTGATAGGATACCACTGTTGCAACAGGTCAGTTTGTGGAATTTCTTCCCTCCTTGATATTCCATGATCAACTGTAAGAAGAATTATTGCAAAGCAGAAGTGTTCAGGAACCACAGCAACACAGCCACAAAGCGGCAGACCATGCAAAGTAACAGAACGGGGTCACCGAGTGCAGAGGTGCACAGTATGTAAAAGCCACCAACGCTCTGCTGACTCAGTAACTGCAGAGTTTCAAACCTCCTCTGGCATTAACATCAGCACAAAAACTGCACACAGGGAGCTTCACAGCACGGGTTTCCATGGCCGAACGGCTACATGCAGGCCTTACATCACCAAGCACAATGCCAATCGCCACATGGAGCACCACAGGAATCTGGAGCAGTGGAAATGTGTACTGTGGAGTGACGAATCACACTTCTCTATCTGGCAGTCTCATGGATGAGCCTGGGTTTGCTGAAGGCCAGGACTACTTTACCTGTCTGACTGCACCATATCCACTGTACAGTTTGGTGCAGGAGGGATAATGCTATGGGGTTGTATTTCTGGGACTGGCTTGGACCCCTTAGTTCCAGTGAAGAGAAATCTTAACGCACAAGCCTTTCCTGTTCCAGCATGACTGTGCCGCAGCGCGCAAAGCAAAGTCTATAAACGAACAGTTGGAAGAGTTTGGTGCAGAAAAACTTGACTGGCCTGGGCAGAGCCCTGACCTCCACCCCATCTAACACCTTTGGGGTGAACTAGAAGCAGACTGCAAGTAAGGCCCTCTCATCCAGCATCAGCGCTGACCTCACAAACACTCTTCCGGCTGAATGTGCAAAAAATCCCACAGGCGCACTCCAAAATCTTCCAGAAGCCTTCATAGATGAGTGAAAGCTGTTCTAGCTGCAAAGATTGGGATGTCATAAAAGCTCCTGTAGGTGTAATGTGCAGTTGGCCCAATACTTTTGCCCACACGGCGTATTTAGAACTGACACATTAGAGTACAGTATAATATTATATGATCAAATATGGCATCATCACTGTGTTTTCTAATTAGTCTCTTAAACACACACTCCTGGGTTTTCATAGCACCTCATATTTTCTCACCAATTATGATCTGAGCTTTATGAGAACCCCATTATAAAATCATAAACGAATGCAGTCGCCTTCAGTTACATAATCATGATAAATTAAAGCGAGGAAAGTTTGGATACATCGTGCTGATGACTCCGATCTGGAGATCCTCTGGATCTAGGGCCTCTGTTAATGCACAGCGTAGACGGAAACTTTCAGCCTTGAAGGAGGTGACAGTCTCAGATGGCCCTTGCTCTAAATGTGACACGTGGTTTATCACGCCTGGTGTTTGTGCCTCTGCCGTACGGGAGCAAAGAGTAGCCGCGTGTCTCTCTCTGCGGAGCAGAACAACATGTTAGGGCACACTCAGATCCCTCAAGAGACGCTGCAGCTGCTGCACGGCTGCAGCTGACTCGGTCAGTCTGAGCTGGTTTTTAACCCTGCACTTGTCTTTGTGTCGCCTGAATATGAAACTCTGAGCTTTCAGGTAAGTGGGATTACACCGAGAGTTGATGTTATCCGTCGCCAGCTGTCGATGCAAAGGGAAGTAAAGCGCTGGAATGGATTTTCCAGTCAATTCAAACGGCTGCTGACATTTTACTTCTCTCTCAGCGGGCGTCGAAACACTGAAGGTGTTTACTGAGCGCGTGCAAGACAGCAGACTGAATGAATTAATAATGAGTGGGGGGAAATGTCAAAGGGCAGGCGTATGAGATGCACTCCACCGAACGCGAAGTGCGTCGGTCAGCATGAGACACCCCGAGCCCAGCGTGGCTGTGTCAGCATTAAGGCCAGAGTCTGTGGAAAGGAACTGGAACTGCGGGAAAGTAAGAAACAAAAGCATTAAAACAGAGAAACACAGCGCTCAAGGAGTCCATGGGACCAAAGCTGGTGGCAGAAGTAAAACTTCCAGAAAAGAAAAGCTTTTTAAAAATCTATTTTAGGACAAACTGAGCAAAAGTTTGAAACATTTTGTAAAATTGGAGTGACGTATCCGCACGTGTCCTGGTGGCCATTTAGATCCCTTGCTCCCTTGTATTCTCCCCCAAGGGGTCGCCACAGCAGATTCATCCGAATTGGTCATTTGGCAGAGGTTTTACGCCGGATGCCCTTCCTGACACAACCCTCCATGGCGAGAGGGGCTTGTGTACCCCGCCTGGAATCGAACCAGGGGCCTTGCATTTGTGAGTCGAATGTGTGAGCCCCTACACAACGGAGACACTAAAATTTAGATCATGCCTCAAAATAACTGCCCAAAGAAGACAGCTGAGCAGCAAAACAAGCCTTTGACAAAATTAAGTAAAGGTAAAATACCGAACAACGCACCTGAGCCAAGGCCAATGTTATCTACACACCTACAGTACTGTGCAAAAGTCTTCAGCCACCCCTCATTTCCTTCTACTTGCTTCCAAAGAGTCAGACCTTCTGAAGGTTTTCAAAGTGTTTCTTTGGACATCGGCTGCTTTTTCACTCATTTTCAGTCCAGTCCGTGTACCTGACCATTTTCAGAGGAATGTTTGTTTGTTAAGCCCCTTCACACTGACCTATGAATCATTCAAGCTCAAGACAGGAACCTAATACAGGGGATGAGCCAGCGTTTTATCTACATATAACCGACAACTTGGCAAAAAACCACTGTTAAATTGTATCTTTGGGCACTTTGTTACTAGCAGGCTGTCACAAAAACACGTCATTTGTTTCCATTTGTTTTAGCTGAATCTATTAAAACGCCAAAGGCGCACCAGCAAGGTGATTCCTAAAGAGCTGTTGGCTGAAAACTTGCCATCCCTCCTCATGGTGTGCTGCGTGTCCTTAAAAAACTGAGGAAACTGGACACATGGAGGACAGAGGAAGAAGTGGCAGGCCTAAAAATCTGCAGTAGATTAACAGTATCTGAAGGGCAGGGAAGCAGATCCATCAAAGATCTGACACAGGACCTGACAAATGAATCTGGCCTGTCAGTTGATCCATCTACTGTTCACCTAAGCCTCATCAATAATGGTCTCAGTGGAAGGGTGGCTGTCAAGAAGCCATCCTGAAAGAAGGGAAATAGGGAGAAAAGGCTGAGGTTTGCCAAAGTATACAAGAACTGGACTGAAAATCAGTGGAAACAGGTCTTATGGAGCGAAGAATGGACCTCAACGTTGTTGCTGGACAGAGAATGCAACAAAAGGGTCATTACAAATACTGCATTGACTGCAAACTCAGAACCTGAATTATTCAAAATCTGTTTTTGCCTTTTGTACTGTACTTCTTTCCATGTTTCAATAAATCATTGCACCTTCTTTTCCCAGCAAAACATAAAGAAATGGGGGGGTGACATAAGACAGTACTGTATAAAGAAACACTAGCTTTGCTAAAGATTGTTACTAATGAGACGTAAGATCAGTACAGTGTAGATGAAAACTTCAGATGGGATGTACATCGTCTCCACCAGTCAAAACTGGCCGCCGTACGACTGCAAAAACTGAGCTGCAGACAGCCAGACGCCGACGTTTCAATGTGGAAGCGAGCTCGGATCACAGCTTCTCTTACAGAGCAAGACACGTAGAGCAGATTATTGCAATAAAGGACTTAAATGCATATGTGTTTGCTTGTTCTTTTAAACAAGGACAACTATTCTGGTTGGTGCACAGCTGTGAACAGACGTCCGCACGTCTTCTCCGCGCACACAAGCTATTCTTTCTGCAGTCTGTCTTTTTTCAAAATAAACACTTTTAAGCAATTCATGGCCATGCACATCTAAGTCCTGCCCCACTTGCGACAGATTGTTAGAGTCATCGCTTTGCTGTCCCTAATGTCAGCGTTACAAGTCCAGGGATGCTGCAGCTATAAATGTGTGATGAAATAGCTCAGCAGGCTGCAGAGATGGAGGCTGTAAGTTCAAGTCACATCGGTGGGGCGTACTCTTTCTTTCCCTCTCATTCCTTTCTGAGAATGCTTTGTTTATTTGGCTTTATTCTGATCAATAAAGAGGAATTAGAAAGCAGTTCTTGAACACAAACGTCCATCTGATGTGGAGGGAACATCGGTCGGCTCAACTTTCATTTTGGAATTATTTTTCAACCGCGACTCGACGTCGACAAAAAGACGCCAGGCGGCATTTACTCAAAGTCGAAACGTTTGCTGGGATCAGACGAAACGAAAAGCTCCAACAGCGTCTTCAGTGTGAACTTTCCGCTACTGTCATCATACACATGTTAAATCAATGCAACTCTTCACAAAAGCAAAGAATGACATTAAGACATTACATTCTAACGAGGTAATAACTGTTGATGCTGGTCTATTGTGGTGGAAAAAAATGAATAGTTAAATAAAAAGTCTCGGATGAGAAGATCAATTTTGCATATTTATTTGTGCACAAAGAGAGAACAACCCAAAGACACAGACATCAGTGTATCCTGGAGATGCTCTCTGCAGACTGTGTCCTTGCACCAAACTTTATAGTACCTGTGGGCTGGAAAATGATAAGAGTAACACACTGTGTTCCTTTTGGTGAAGAAAACAGAGAGACCTTGACACGACAAGTAGCAACTCTTAATTAACAAAACCTGGCCAAAGAGGGGAGTCATCCTTCTCAGATGTATAGAATAGTGAAAATGTAAAATTTTCTACCACACTATCACAGCAGACTAAATGGCTTCTAACTAGATCTTTACAGCATAAGAAACAACAGGAAAATAACTTTTATCCCTGCTATAATAAATCCTACACCTGAAGTTTTTATTTTTGACTAAAATGTGATTTTTGCGGACTGGAACACTATGTGTTTGTCTCACGTTGTCCTGAAGCTGACAGAGAGCAGAGCAGGACCAACTGGGGCTGCAGGTCACAGTCGACTTTGACCATCGCACAGTCAACAGTCCCTCAAGCCAGACTAATGAACCTAGTATGTCCTCTGTTAGTGTCATAAGGTCCACGCTGGGGGGGGGTGAGTGAGTCACTGGTGAAGAGGTCTACACTTTTCTAAATCATTACTTTGAGGTGTAAAAAGTTTGGGAACCTTGTGCTAAATACACATTTTCTAGATTTATTTTAAGTAAAAATACATAAATTCAATCCAGCACCAAACAGAGATTACAAAAGTACCCTTTCTTTGCAGGCTAGTGCACTGTTACTTACTAACCCTTCCCTTCCGGTGCTGCGACCCTCCAGCCGGGAGTGAGCGCCGCTGCTTCAAAATGACCATTTGTGAGCGCACAAAGTAAACGCAGAGGTTCTGAACACGCTTACCTTCAACAGGCGACGTCCTCAGTCTGGCACACAATCCATTAACATCTCCATAATACTCCCCGATTCGAGTGACTGCCTCCTCTCCTCTAAGTTCCATGAGGGAGCGCAGCTCCTGGACTGAGCAGCTGAACTCTGCATCGTGGTTGGCCTCGCCACGTCGGCCATGTTTGGACCCACGCAGAGAGTTGTTGGCCATGTCTCCTTCCTTGGGGACTCAGCAGAGGCCTTCTCAAAAATCAGACTCAGTGGTCAGCCTGGGGTGCAGATGTAGCCTGACAAGGACTCTCTGACTGCCGGGAAAAAAGACAATCCCCTATGAGCAAGTGCTTAGTGAAAGTGGGAAGAAAAAACTCCCTTTTAACAGGAAGAGAACTTCAAAAGAACCAAGAACAGGAAAGAGCAGCCATCTGCTGCAACCACTGGGGGAAGGGGAGGCATGGGGGTCCAAGGACAAATCAAAAAACATGGAAGAGAACAAAAGTTAATGAATACAGCAGCGGCATACAGGCATAAAAGGAATGCTCAGTGCATCATGGGAAGTTCTCCAGCTGCCTGAGACCATGGCAGCATAACTTAGGAATGGTTTAAGCCGCAGGGGTGTCTAACTCACGGCTCGCGGGCCGCTTCCGGCCCCGCCCCTACTTCCGGTCACCGATTCAATGTAAAAAATAACATGTAATTCGGCCCTTTAAAGCGCCACATTAAATAATGAAATGTGGACGCATTGAATTAAATAATTGTAATGTGGCGCTTTAAAGGGCCGAATTACATGATATTTTTGACATCGAATCGGCGACCGGAAGTAGGGGCGGGGCCAGAAGCGGCCCGCGAGTCGCGAGTTTGACACCCCTGGTTTAGGGTCACCTGATCCAGTTCTAACTATAAGCTTTACCAAAAAAGCAAAGTTTTCTAGTCTCCGTCAGAAAATGTTGCAATCACCGGTATCAAATGGAACCCTGAGGTATAACAGGACACCCACAGAGACGAGTCCACTGTCAGAGGCCTTAAGAAGATCAATGGTAATTTTTACTAGTGCTGTTTCTGCACTGCGATGAATGCTAAATCTTAACTGAACCTCTTCAAAGAAACCATTCCTCTGAAAATGACTGCATAGATGTTTTACAAAAACTCTTCCGAGAATTTGTGAAATGAAATGAATGTTGGAAATCCATTGGCTAAAACAGCTGGATCAAGTAAAGATTTTTAAGCAGTGGTTTAATTAGATCCACCTTAAAACCTTGTAGTGTATATGCATAGCCTGCTATTAAAGATGAATTGATCATATTTTAAATCAAAGCATTAGTTCATCGAGAGACTTCTGTGAGCAGCCTTGTGGGGTCTAATTGACATGTTAATGTTAGGATGATGTAATTATTGAAATTAGCTCAAAGAGAGCAATAAGCAAAAGGCAGAATAAATAAATATCAGGGGTTACTAATACATCTGTGACATCTGTGGGAAGACTGTGATTATTTGTTCTCTATCGTTAAAATGTTATAAAGAAGTGGTGATGAAGCGATTACTACTAAAGGAATAGAAGGCTCAACAGAGATGTGACTCTTTGCCAGCCTGGCTACAGTGCTGAATAGAAACCTGGGGTTGTTCCTGTTTTCCTCTTGCAATTATAAACAGTAAGATATTGTAGCTTTATGGATGTCTTTTTTATAAAGTTAAAAAGCATTAAACTGATGGAATGCCACTTTCTCCCCAGTTTATGTAATATTTGGGCTGCACAATATGAATATATATATACATATATATATATATATATATATATATATATATATATATATAGTATTTTGCATTTGCATCTGTATAGTATTTTGAATATAATCTTGAAACATA
>VUQH01034638.1:0-16380 GCA_015106775.1 Etroplus canarensis
TGCCAGGCAGGAGGAGAAGAGGAAGACCACAGAGAAGATTCATGGATGTAGTGAAGGAGGACATGCAGAGGGTTGGTGTGAGGGAAGAGGATGCAAGGGACAGGATGAGATGGAGGCAGATGATCCGCTGTGGCGACCCCTAACGGGAGCAGCCGAAAGAAGAAGAAGAAGAAGAAGAAGATTTGACATATATCGTTGCATTGCTCAGCTCTAATACCCATGATTTACAGTTTAGAAAATATGAATCTTATAATGGCTCTATACGCAGTCTGTCAGTTCTTCCATACTTTGAAACAAGCTGTTTTTTTTAGATCTCTTTAATGGCCCCTGATTTAAAACCCCATACTGGAGCTTCTGCAAACAGAACACAATGCTTGTGGGCGCCACCTTCTCTGCTTGCCATTGCAGAATTTCAGAAACCAAAGCGTAAATGTACAATAAACAAATAAAATCCTTATTATCTGATATCAGTGGGGCACAACAGCAGATTCAGTGTTTCCATCTGAAGTTGTAAAAACAGCATATGTGTAGGTGAGAGAAATGCACTGCTTTCAGGAAACAGTGAAGGTAATATTGAGAGTAAAATGTTGCTCTGTTCTGGATAAGTCACTGTAGCTTGAAACTGCTTTCCCACAGCAGTTACTATAATTATAAAGAGCATCTAAGCTGCATAACAAATCGCCTTCATTTGAACTGTTGTCCCAAGGCATTCAGTCCAGTGATTAATACAAGACAAATGTTTCAGTGATGTACGGTATTGCTACTTACAGTTCACTGCTCGTCAACACTAACCTTTATAAACAGAACAGACAGGCTTTTTAGTGTCACCCTAGCCAAAATTCCAGCTTCACACAGGGCTCTGCTGATGAAACGAGCCCTTTTAGAAGTGACATGAACAAACAAACACATTGGTTTTTAACAGCTGCTAGTTGGGGAAAAATGGCTTGTGCTTTCTTCTTTAGGAAAGTCAAAAAAATAAAAGCATTCTTGGTTAATCTTGTAACTTGCAGCATATTCATCAACAAACATCAGAAAAACTTGCAGTCAGGTTGGTGATGCTGTACTCAGAAAAGATCTCTTTCTTTGATTATAAAGAAGTCCCCTATAGCTAATGTAAACCAGCTCAACCAAGAGTAGAAAAATCTTGTAAACAGAGGTTAGAGCAGTTTGAATCCTTAAATTTTGAATCACAGCAATTATGTGTACACTTCAATATCTTAAATTCTTGTCAGACTTTACAAAAGCATCCATCACTGCAATAGCGGATTATGACATGAAATAAGGTCCATAAGTTTTTGGACAATGACACTTAAAAAAAAAAATTGCCTCTGTACACCACCACAGTGGATTTTACATCAAACAATCAAGATGGGATTGAAGGGCAGACTTTCACCTTTAATGCAAGAGGTTTGACAAAAGAACTGCATTAACTGTTTGAGAATTACAGCTATTTATTACACATAGTCCCCCATTTTCAGACAGTTAAAAGTAATGCTGCAAATGCTGCAAAACGGCCCGAACAGTTTCACAATGGAAGTGGATAATGACACAAGGCATACTGCTAAAAACAACCCAAGTCACCTGAACCCCAACCCCAATAAAGCAGCTTTTAAGTTATTGAAGTCAAAACTGAAGGCAGAGACCCACATACTGTACAAGCAGCAACTGAAGGCGGCCTGACAGAGCATCTGAAGGGAGGCTGATGTCCATTGGTTTTAGAGTTCAGGCAGTCATTGACTGCAAAAGATTTTCATCAAAATATCAAAAACAGTCCTCATAATTAAAACTAGCCCATGGTCACAGTGTGAATACTGAAAGTATATCCCTAAAAAGCTCCAATTTCCTCCGAATGCTGACCGGACCCAGCCCCACGTGAAGTGATGTGAGGCTAGAAGCCATGTTTTGTTTTAATTTTTTTACTAGATGATTAAGAACAGATGTATGCAGCAGCAAAATTGATTCCATAATATCCTGATTATTTTTTATTACCAATTTCAGCCACGGCAACAACAGACGGCAATGGCAGCAGACAAGATATGGTGTTGCCATATCCATATCCATGATCAATTTATTTTTTGTTTCATACAGATCAGACAAACAGTTACAGAGATATGCAAAAAAAAAAGCAAAAATTTTAGAAAATAAGGCTGGTAAAATGGTCAATTGGTATTTTCAAAATAGCTAGTCAGTTCCACATCTCATGGAGGTCTGTCTCGGGGCTGAAAGTGAAAATCCTGCATCATTTTTGCATTATTGTGCTTGCACAAGGGATTTACGGCAGTGGCAGCATGGTGTCACCATCAAAGTATATGATCCCATGACCATTTTTTTTCATGGAGATTGAATGATTAGTCACAGAGGGATGGCTAAAAATGTATTTAAAAAAAAACCAAAAACAGTTGGCAATTCCATATTTACAAAATGACCGAAGATCTAATCAGGTCCAGAACTCATGGACGTTTTTCACTCTGCCAAAATTCAAAATCCTGCATTTTCATGCTATCGCAAAGACACGCAGGATAGGCGGTGGAGGCGATGACACAGATGATTCCATCATATTCCTGCTTTTCAGGGATATAAAATGGTTAGGTTGTCACATTACTTTTGAGCCTTTAAAAAATGGAGACTATATATAAAAATGGCTGTAATTCCTAACCAGTTACTGCAATTCTACTGTGCATGCATTTTCTGCAAGCATAATGGCTCCACTTTATGGTCACATAGTCACTCTGTTGAAAAATGAAAACTTACAGTTTATTTTAAGTCCCACTTAATAACCCCCATACACCCTTCTCTGCTATAGTGGCTCTTTTTTCTCTTACTTCTTTTTAACTTGTCGGGTAACTAAGCCCAGAAATCCATGTACTTTGGTTTGACAGATTCCTTCAGCATCCAGCACTGTGTTACTGGGTTGTGAGACACGAACACTGGCAGCAACTTTGACTCAGAAGAACTTGAGCCCTGGTGGGAGTTAGGTTCCAGAACAAGAACTGTGCTGAGACGTGGTCTTAACTACATCCAGCTGGTAATGCTCAACCAACGGCACACCATGTCTGATTCCAGTGTGGTAATAAAGAGTTGACGTTCCCAAAAAACATTTTTGAGCCTGGGCTCAACTTAATAAGGCACTTGCCACCACAGGAGGAATTTAATGGAACGTTTTTGGTGGCTACTCCTGGGTTACCTCTTCAGTTTTAGCTTGACCGTGTCCCTCCATACCATATCCTGTAGTGGCGATGCTGCCATTTCCAGTGCATACTGTTCTGTAGAGGCTAATTCATATGAAATGAGCATTCAGGGAAAAGCTTCAGCAGTGGGGGTGTGTTGCTTCAGTTATCCATGACAAAATGAAATGCGATCCAGAACGTTCAGTTTGGGTAACAAATCCATTAGTGTGAAGGCTTATTAAACACCAAAACACCACAGAGTGTTTTATAATAACATGAGGAAGGATTTTTCCCCACTCTGGAAAGGAGCAGAGTGGCTATTGCTGCTCCACTGACATGCTGCTCACACTACACCTTCTGCGTAGCCAATCTATCAATCTGGACACAGTCTGAGGCAAATTAGGCCCATGGGTACAAGATTGGACACCAGTCATTCGAGTGCAGGCTCCACTTCTTAGATTCTCCTAATATCTCTGGTGTGGGTGATGCTGCCTCTTCACAAACACTTTTACACCTAACACCACAACAAGATGGGGAGAGTATCGCACATACTGACTCATTAAATTTCACCAGACACTCTGGACCAAGAACAAAAATACATATATTCCTTCGGGTCAAGTAAAATTTTACAAGCAAATGTCTTTTATTTACCAACATATTTATTTCAAATTTAAGACAAAATCAGTAAAGGCTACAGCAAATCACGCACCACTGAAGCAGTTGTATGACACAAAATGTGCTGCAAAGCTTATGCAAAACAAACATATGACCTCATGAGAGCTCTGGGGTGTCCAGAAGATGTGCTGTGTTGTGAAAAAGAATGTGTGTAAAAACAAAAACAAAACAAGGACAGTATGTGGCATGTACTGTACAGAATATGTTTTCTCATGAGACATATGGCTGCACCAGCTGGAGCCCTTATATTGTTGCTGTGATAAGTGGCTTTATCTTCAGTTCAGTTCCTTTTGTTTCTCAGTTTTATTGGATGACTCCCTTGTTTCTCTCTATAACGTGTTTATTTCTGCCATTTCGCTTTATTGTTATCAAGAAATTCCACTTGTCTTGTTTTGGTATACATCCATAATCGTACAGGTATAATAATTATCTAAATTCATAACAGGAGTAGTTGATCAAAATCAAGTTATTCCTTCTTTTATAGAGGTTACAACAGCAAAGGCATCCTTAATGTTAACACCCCAAACATTAAAGCTTCACTGGTGCTTTGCATGCATGTTATCTTACACATGACACCAATGTCTGCAATAGTATCCTGAATAAAAGCTTGTAATGAAAAAATATTTTGGGATAAAGCTCGTATTTAAAAAACAAAGGGTGAGAGAGGGCCAATAAATAATTTGAAATTCAGATACAACCCACGTAGCCTTTTGCTAAAGTAATATTACACTGTATGAAACAGTTCTTTTCATTCCCATCTCCACTGTTTCTCTTGGGTGACAACCTGACAGGTGACACAAATTTTTAAATTACCCTTATCCATGATTTTTCCATCTATTACATCTAAAATGACTCCACACAGTTAGTTACTTCTGCAGTGTTTCAGTGTCAGTCAAGCTTAGTGATCCTGCTGACAGTCGAAACACACAAATATTCCCTGACTGATTACACCGTGCTGTCGGCTGAACTAGAATGTTTAAATTTGGTGAGGAAAAACAAATCCGAATTACAAACTGAACAAAATGAGCTTCAGTGATTTCTTTAACACAGGCTTGGATTGGCTTGGACAGGCTGTAACAACAATAACTGCATGAAACCTTTTATAAAGGGCCCCTCGAGAGAGGACACAGAAGGCAGAATAAAAAGATTCAGAGAAACACACAAACGCTTCTTTTTGCTACACTGCAGAAACTTAGGGGGAATGTGTAGTCCCATCATACACTCTAAAACACATGTTTCAAATACAAATATAAGTGACTTCTGTGTGTCATTTTCGTGACATTGTTCTGTTAAGAAAAAATGTTTTCCGCAAGGTTTTATTGATGAAATATTCAGTGTACAAATAGGCATACCAATGAAAGATGTAAGTATTCTATCAAACAAGGTCTGTTCATCCTCAACAAAACTCACTGGGCTATTCATACGACAGAGCAGTTGAAAAATACTGAAGAATTTATGAATATTTTATGACACATGGGGGAAAAGCTAAGTGGAAATGGATAAAAAAAAATCAAAATAAAGCTAAATTCATCTTGAATTTTTACATCTGTGTCGTAGATGGTATGAAATTACTTCAGACTGTGGTCTGTCGGCTAAAGAGGTCGAGGGTCACAGCGGAGAGGAATGCAGGAATGCTCTTCTGGTGATGCAGATGAAGAGATACCATCTCGCCCAGAGTTTTGGAGAACTCTGTTTCCATGAGCTGCATGCTTCCATTGGAGGCCTGAATCAGAACACAATAACAAACAGTCAGGCCTACTACAGTCATTTCACGAAAAAAAAACTTTCAAAGTGAGGAAAGAGCACTTAAAAGTTGTTATTGTCTACTGGGAATTCAAGTGTGTGTGCGCGTGTGTGTGTGCGCGTGTGTGTGTGTGTGCGCGCGTATGTGCATTCACAGCAGGGTGAAGGTGTCTAAATCTGTGTGGATTAATTAAAAGGAATGAGGAGCAGCTCGGGGCGATGAAGTGAAGGAGAAAGGGATGAGCGAAACAAGGGATAAAGTAATTAAAGCATTGCAGGAAGGGAGGAAAGTAGTGAGGAGCAGAGTCCCATGACATACAGAGAAGATACTGAGACATCTGAGAAATACCCTGTGTCAATGCGTGTCAGAGACTCCAATCTTTCATTTGACAAGTGTCATGAGAGGGTTCATAAATCGGAGGGCAAAGGCAAAAATACTGAGAAATGTCATTTAATCAGAAACCTAAGACCAGAAGCGGAGAAAATAAATGAATCAAAGGCGATTAACACACCAAGATTTAATCCTGCACTACATAACTTCCAACATGAAGACTTTTACTAAAGGACCAGCTCTGTAAACGTTCACGCACCATGTGTAACTTGGAGCTAAATAAGATTTGAGAAAAAGAAAGCTAACCAATGATTTTATTAGCTCATCCTATTAAAGCATTATTATTTAAAGACTGAACAGAATTTAGCAACAGAAAACTTGAAAGGTAGTGCATCATTGTGCTGTAAAACATCTTATTTGATAAACTAATTAGTGTGCTTCCTCTCACACAACAAGCTGAAGTGAACTCAGCATCACTTTTGTGTGAACAGTCACAAATCTCTAATAGCTGAGAGGATACCTGAACTAATGGCATTTGCAAGCTGACTGCACAATGCTTAAGCGAGGCTAACTGGCAGAATGGAATGTGCTTAAGAGACACAGATAGAATGACTTGCTGTTTCAATGCTATTCTGTATAAAACTGTACAAAAACCCAGACATTATTTAATAGTTAAAGCCAGCAACTCTGCTACAAAAATTCAACTTCAAAAGACTTTTCATTTCATTGAAATCCAGCTAAGGCAGATTCATTTTAGAGGTGTATTTTGTTATTACAGAGATACTTGCATTTTTGTCACTCATATTATCAACTGAGTATGGGTGCAGTTTTCAGTGCTTGCTATAAGCAATCTAGACCAATATACAATTTATTTTTGCTTCCATCTTTACAGTAAGATGGAAACTGGGCGTAAATGCATTTTTGTCATATATCCGACATGGCAGCACTCAGACTACCTTAAGCTTTGTTTACAATCTTGTGTTGTGCCTACACTTTAGTTGGTTGTTGTAATGTCTGCATTGATCTGCCATTTCAAGTGAAACTGAGCTGAGCACGCTGGACTTGGAGCTAACTACCTATTAAAATACAGGAACAAGAGAAGACTTCAGAACTGATTACATCTACACATGGACTAACTCAAGAGGATAAAGGCAGAAATTTAAGACCAGAACATCAGTGGTGTAGTAGCTCATCCGGCTCATGTTCCAACACAGTTCACAGGTTACTGAAGGAAAGTGATAAGTTTGCTTGTCGCTCTTTGGCTGTACTGCACAACTAATGACAATTTAAATCCACTGAGGCTCACAAACAGCCATATACATGATGAATTAATCTTGTTCACAAATGAGTTCAGCAGTATTATGATTACGTGGTCAGTAGTAACCACGGCCATAAAATTAGTATGTCATAGCATTGACCAGATTAGTGATGTTAGCATCATGTAGAGATGCCTTCCTAGTGTGGGAGTCAGTCAACAGGACCACTCCCTCCATGACCATGGCCAATAAGATCATGGTTATCAACATCTAGGAGGATACAGGTAGTATGTACCATGTGCACCAAAGCGAGACTGCAGGCCATCACAGTGCTATTAGTAGGAGCTCTGCCATCTGAAAGAAGAAAACCATCAACAATCCTTCAGGTTTTTTGTTTGCAAAAACGCTTGATTATCGCCTCTCACCATGGAGGGTTGCATCAGGAAAGGCATCTGGTGCAAAACCAATTGCCAAATTACCAATGTGGATTGATCGGCTGTAGCGACCCCTTGGGGAGAATACTAGGAAGCAGCCGATGGTACATTTTATCACCTGCCAGGACCCAGTGTTATGTCTGCACCACGACCCTAGCTCTTGTCCAGCCCTAACCTAGTTTAAGACAAAATTATGCTATAAATAAATGTAATGATGGCATTTATATATAGGTGGCAGAGGGACACATACAAACACTCATTTTATAATCATTACAATCAAAGCCAATACTGTTGGGAGTAGTGATTCATGTGAAAATGACAAATAGGACCTTGAGCACAAATTTGGTGAAGACCTATTAGGTGAGTATTGTGTGCATGATTCACCAAATTTGAACCAAGATTCTAGGACGAGCAGTGATTCCTGGTAATGATGAACAAGTGGGTGGATGATGGATGCCTCCCTGTGGGATTAAAAAATAAATAAAGACTTAAAACATGAGCGTCCTGTTGGATTTATTGTGGTAATATTGTAAGTACATAGACCACTGAGATGTCCATTTGTAATGGGATTTTTTAAAAAAGATTTCCTGCCTTTGTGTCACAATGAAACGTATATCAAAACATTTGTTTTATTGAGAAGACAAGCTGTTTCCTCTGTGTTACATGTATGAATAGATTTTTAATATTTGCTTGATACCTATGCCATTACTGATTTTGTTTGTAGTTTTAAATCCTTATTAATTTACTGTCTTCTTCGTCTCCTTTCAGCTGCTCCCGTTAGGGGTCGCCACAGCGGACTGTCTGCCTCCATCTCACCCTGTCCCTTGCATCTTCTTCCCTCACACCAACCCTCTGCATGTCCTCCTTCACTACATCCACGAACCTTCTCTGTGGTCTTCCTCTTCTCCTCCTGCCTGGCAGCTCCATCTTCAACATACTTAGTCCACTATATCCACTATCCCTCCTCTGAACATGTCCAAACCATCTCAGCCTTGCCTCTCTGGCTATATCTCCAAACTTCTCAACTTGAGCTGTCCCGCTGATGTATTCATTTCTAATCTGTCTAGAGGAAAAAAGGGCCTGCACAGGTTTTCCGCATTGGGGGAACCCATTCTTTTTTCCTTTTTTCTTTTCTTTTCCTCTCTGAGCCTCAGTGTAATAAAGTAGAATTTAGACTTGCATGTGACTCAGGTGTGGAACTCCACTGTCAAGAGTCTGACTCAACGCTTTGCAATGCACTGTCAGAAACTCACTGTAAGCACTGATAATAGGAACTGACAAGCTTGGAAGGATATAATCCAGATGGATTTGACAATTTAGAATCAGTTATAAACTGGAAGCAATTCCTACGTCCCAGTTACAGTCAACTAGAACTGATGAACCAACCTTGACAAAGTACTCATGCCCTGGCTACCACAGATCTGTGTCAGCATGGTTTAAATGTACAAACTATTCCAAGTAGTAAACAAGACATCCTTAATACTGATAGCCAACCCAGCTGACTTTTGTCCTGTCCTGTCCTGTCCTGCAGAAAACATTTATTTTCTATTTAGCACATGGGTGTCTGTAGAACAATTTTCCATCATGACACCTAAAAACCACATGGGTTCAGTCACCTCTTTAAAAAATCTTTACATTTCTTTCCAAAACAATCTTTACACCGCTGGCCTGGACACTGCAGCAAAGCAGTTCAAAGACTTTTCTAATCGCACTCTCTTTCTTGTGCCTACTACCCATCGCTTAATCTAACTGCCTCACAGTGTGATTTTATTCCCCTGTCAGCCAGGTTTTTTTTCTCTCACTGTGCTGCTGTCTCAAAGCTACACCATATCCTCAGGCTGCTACTCCCATCACGGGTGCACACACAAACACACGTGTGTGCACGACTTTTGAAACTGCTGGGGCTTCGGGAACATGGAACACATACATCAAAGGAAAACACTGCAACCAGTTACCATGGAGACCTCTGCGTCTAAAACGCAGTCTGCCGAAGTTTGTCGTCAGAACAGACTGTGTGAGAGTGGGTGTGTGAGAGACGCAGTGGACAAGTTGAGGGAGGCCTATGGGAGCTGAGGACTGTGAGAACTAAGATAACAGCCTCATTTTGAGGTGAAACACTACTGCTCTGAACCACACAGTGTTTGTGTTTTAAGTGGCCAAGTGTGCAAGCAGACATGCACACAAACACACACAGGTGTCTGAACAAAGGTTCTAGAGATTTACAGAAATTACTAAAGGTTACAATACAAAATTGAAGCATCGGTGCTTCTGGGACTGAGAGAGAGTGAGTAATGTGGAGACGCGATGAGAGAGGGCAATGATCTGAAACACAAGGAGGTAGACAGAAGAGGCAGACTCCACTGATGTCAGCAGACACAACTGCTTTGCCTGAATGCTGTTCATCCAACTGGCCGCTCTGATTCCATGAATTATAAATTCAGATTTAAAGTCACCAAAAACTTTCTGACTTCCAAGAAACCCAACGCTTTAAAAAAATTTTTTGTCCTTAATTCTTGGTGCATCTCAAACAAGTGGCCTCAGCTTATTATTGATGCACATATTAAGAAATGTGGGTTTTAAGTATTTTAATATGATGACACATATTTATACTGCTGCTTTTATTTTCAAACTGTTAATTTGCAGATTTAAAGTCAATGTCTATACTACAAGCTCTTTGAGACTGCACTGATGCACAGTCGTGCCTGGAGCTGACTGCTAACAACAGCGAGCTAACATGCTCACACTGACAATGTCATGACACTACCGCTGTAACACTAACATTTGCTAATTAGGACTAAACACACAGCACAGCTGAGGCTGATGTGTGGGACATTAGATAAGCAAATATTTGACCATAAACCAAAGCACCGGATGACTTGAATTTATGACTGCACGAGACTGAACTAGCAGGCATGTAAGTTGCTTAAAAAAATTAGGGGAACATTCGATCATCACAGTATAAAACCAAGTCAGTTAAACTTCAGGGATATTTATCTGTCCAGTTATGAAGAATAAAACATTGTGAATCCATCTATCTATTATCTAGTTTTGCTTTTTGCCAGTGTCATTTTCACTACTGGGAGCATGAGATGGTATCTGCTGCCCATACAAGTTGCAGCTGGACCAGTATCTGCTCCTTTGTACTGCCCAGAGCCCTACAAAATGACCTCCGGCAGACTGCTCATATGCATGTTTCTGACCAAAGTGTCAGAAGCACACTCAATGAAGGTGGCATATCAGCATCCTCTTGTGGGATCTGTGCTCAAAGCCAATCACTGTGCAGCTTGGCACTGTAGCATCCATCACATGTGCCCGGTATGAATGCTCTCATCTTTGAAGAGAACGGGGCGCCAATGGCAGACATGCCAATTCCGGTGTTCTCTGGTGAATGTCAATCAAACTGCATGACTGGTTGTCACCTTAACTTTTTTGAGCAGTGTATTTCAGTAAGGTCATGAAGGGTTGTCTGGGATTCTGAATTACTGTCCAAAATCAAAAAAAAAAAAATTTAAGCCTTGATAACTGTTGTGGACCAATTGGCTGACAGACATAGTATTACAACCTACAGAGGCACAGCATTACAACCTTTAGAGGCACAACAATTTAAATTTTAACTTAAAAGCACTGTAAGAAAAGTAGAGGTCTCTACAAAGCTATTCAGGTCCATCCTCCGGGAAGCTTTTGACCACTGGAAATTTCATAGTGATCTCTCCAGTTGTTATTATGTAATAGTGGTGGTTTTGAAGCATTGCCACTGGCAATAAAATAATGTTTTTTTGAAGTAAGTCTTTTTATAACCTGTTTTTAATATGTATTTTTTTCATTTTTTAACAAGATGTATATTTCATGTATATGTCCTTATTTTTCTTTTATAGTGATACTGAGTGTAAGCTATCAATGGAAGTTTCAGGCAATGAAGCTGTCATAACCTTGTTGCTTTTATGTTTCCAGCATAAAGAAAACTATTTCCTGAAGTAAAACTGCTGAATACTGCCATTTGTCCAGTTTGCAGACCCTCCAATGGTCCGTACAAGAATCCTTGACCATCTATACTTCTTGTATTGAGGGGTCAGAACATCAGTGAAGTAGTAACTTATCCAGCTCAAGATCCATCACAATTCATAGGTTATTGTAATGTGTGAAGTACAGAAAGAAAGTGACAAGTTTTTCTTGTCACTGGTTGGCTGTATTGCACAAACAATTAAAATTACAATTAATTGAGAAGTCAAGCATTCAAGTATGCTCGAAAACAGTCATAACCAGGAAAAAATAATCTTGTTCACAAGATCACTGTCAACAACTTCCACTAAAAATCTGACCAATACTCTAGTAGTGATTAATGGGAATTGTGGATGGAGAGACTGACAGACCGTGGACTCCTCACCATGGCATTAGCTCATCAGTCCTATGAGCTAAAATTAATCATAACATGCTAATAGACACTATTTAAACCATCTGACTGAAAACATTTAAAGGCTTTATTTGTGATGTGTGTCACTGATGTTATTATTTTCTTTTACTTCGTTTTTGTTTTCACTTTAATGCTCTGTAGCTACTATATCTAGCTACCTTTGCAGCAGTGACCATCAAGCAAGGAATGCTAAGGAGAACTCAAAGAATGACCCTCAACCAATTATCCATAATAATAAATACAGTAACACCCAAGAAAAGGTCCCGTCACAAACAGCTTCCATGTGTTTGTGTCTCTGGCCAGTGTAAAAGAGAGTGCTTTGTAATATCTGTTTCTTTTAAATGGAGCCCTTTTATTCAGTCAAACTTAGCTGTGCTGATACTCTCAAGGCAAACTTGAGGTTAAAAAAAGTTGAAGCAAAAACGAACTGTGGAATAAGATTCCACACATAACATTGCAGCCCTAAAACTCAGAAAAAAGTTGAAACAGGTCATTGTTAAACTGAAATGAAATTAATAAATGAAAAAAAATCATGGTGGGTCTTTTGATGTTCCAAAAGGTCTCATACCTGCCTGCCTAAATGGCTGGTCATTTCCTATACTGCACTTACACAGACTAATTTGCCTACTGACGTAAAAGGCATTTATAAACGAGTCCGTTCACGTTCACAGATGAAGTGGATGAGTCATTTTTGCTTGTTAACACAGGCTAACCATTAATAATTTGACATTCTAATTACATGTTAAAGTTGTACTATAAAATGTAACCACAGGAGAAAAATCTATTTTTGATGGTTAAGAGAAAAGCAAATTTTTAAAAAAAACATGACCCAATGGGCCACAAGTTCAGCAGCACTTGTTAGATTTATTTTCAAGTTTCTCTTTTCTTCCACAGAGGAAAAATTCAAACGAAGTTAATCAAAGGTCAGGGTAGATTTTTTTCTTTAAATCAGCTTTATTCAAATACTGACCTTATCAATCCTTATTTGCATATTCACACATCGCTATGAAGCGTTTTTAAGTATATCTGACCTTTATGAAAACAACAAGGTTCTGTTTACATTTAAAAACACGTAGGAAACAACCAAGGTGACATTAAGGTACCGTAAATACAAATATCACAGGTTTCTCCTACAAGGTGACCAACCTCACACAGCATGAAAACAGAAATAAAGGAAAACTTCAGTTTGTTATCCTCAAGATCAGGAGAAAGAATATAAAAAGACAAACTTGTGCACAAAAAACTAAGGACACAACTCAACAATGGAGAGGAGAAGTGCTATCCCATTCATCTTTTCATTTGTCTATCCAATTAAAGGAAATCGATGCTTCCTGGCTTGAGATGCAGGGTTGGGCTTTATAGTGACCTCATCCAAGCAAGGAGCTGCATACTTCCTGAATGACAATAATGCTCCTCTCTGAATGCAGAATGGGTCAGAGTAAAAGGCTCACACCTACATCATTAGGTGCTTTGACACAAACACATGACTGAGAAGCATGCAAAGACGAAATACTGTGGCCTCTGTCGTCACGCCAGTGCAAGGATAAGAAGCATGCTTCTATTTTCCTGACCTTGAAATAAGCTTGGCTCCATGACTAGTTTGATTTTGCAAACATGTACATGACAACAGGTGCCATTTGGCTGACTATGTGATGAGTCTAACTACATGAGGAAAATGTGGAGGAATTAGGATGCGTCAACATTTACAATTTAAGAATTCTGGCAATATCTGCAAATCAGATGTAAAAGACCAAAAGCCAACAATAAAAATATCTTACTAAGAAGAGTTTCTGTGTGGCCAAAGCCTAATACAACTCATCCACATACCACCAGACGTGAGTGTAATGACTCCTTTTCCAGTTTACCTGGTTTAAATTGTTTTTATTATTGTGATATGATGTGAGGCAGGTGGACGGTGGTTTGTTTTAATGATTTTAAAAAGCAGTGAGTCAACAAATGCTTTATCTTTTTAGAAAAAAACAAAACAACTTCAACTAGATAGTCACACTGATAACGGCTGCTGAATGAGGCAATCAAATTACTTTAATGAAGTATTCACTCTCAGTTTTGGCAGCGGTAATATTAATGTTGCATGTAATTGTTACCAATTCCAAGTTCTCAGCTCTCTTTTCCCACCACTTTAAATGGCACTCATTTAATGCAGCTTTCATCAAAATTATTAAGTGGATTTTTGTGCTGCATAATGAAATTCAACAAAAACATGGCATCTCCATGTACGTTATATGGACAAAAGTATTGGCCCAAGACTCTTTATAACAGAAGTTTTTCATTCAGTCCCATTGTCACTGCCACAGGTAAATAAAGTCAAGCACCTAGCTATGCAGTCTGCTTTTAAAAAAAAATTGTGAAAGAATGGGTAGTTTTTAAGAGCTCTCTGATTTAGAGTGTAGAACTGTAATAGGATATGTCACCATTACAAGTCAATTCAAGAAATTTCTTCCTTCCTAGATATTCCTCCATCAACTGTAAGTACTATTACTGCAAAGTTAAGTGTTTAGGAACCACAGCAACTCAGTCATGAAGTGGTGGACAACATATGCTTATAGAGCAGGGTCAACAGTGCGTTAAAGTGACTAACGATCTGCCGATGCAATAAATGCGGAGTTCCAAACCTTCTCTGTCATTAACATCAGCACAAAAACTGTGCACCAGGAGATTCATGACATGGATTTCCTAGGAGGAGCAGCTCTTTTCAAGCCTTACATTACCAGGCATAATGCCAAGCATTGGATGAAGTGGTGTAAAGCAGTGGTTCTCAACCTTTTTTCAGTGATGTACCCCCTGCGAAATATTTTTTTCAGCCAAGTACCCACTAGCCAGAGAAAAGTGTTTTTGGTTGAAAAAAACATGTAAAACACAGCACTGCAGCATCAGTGTCTGATTTACTAAACTTTCTAACTGTGCCAAACATTGCTCATTTATAGTGGTCTGTTTTGAACCATTTGGAGATAAAAATATATTAAAAAAATAACTAAAAATTTGTTAACAAAGGAATATTCAATTTGTGAATAGAGATTTGTGCACATAAAATAATTATCAACCTAAAGTGCCCTCTTTTGAGATTACAATAAAGAGCTTTTCTCAAACTGAATCTGTGAACTTCATTATAAACATTTCTTCACAAAGAATCATAAACATAATCATGCATAGAAAATGAATTACAAAAAAGAAAACTTAATAAATGTATTATAAGGAAGCTGCTGTCCAAGTTAAGGACAATAATGGGCAATCCTTCACATCCTCTCCATGACATGCTGGACAGACACAGGAGTGCGTTTGTAACCAATACGTCAGTTTACTGGGTTACACGTTCAGCAGCAGACTCACTCCACCATGATGCTCCACAGAACGCCACAGGAAATCATTCCTACCTTTGACTCCTTGAACAGTTTCATATTAAGTATTGCATATATTGTTTAACTTTGGAGTTATTTATGTTACATATTGCAATTTATACATATGTTTGTTTATTTATTTTAAATCTTCATTTTCTGCCTTTTAAATTTATATTTATGTATATCTAACAGCATCTTTAACACAATGCAGTTTCCCCTGGGATTAACAAAGTATTCTGATTCTGATTAAAGATCAAAAATTAGACTGACATAATAAAGTTACAAACTGTCAGCACTGAAAAACATTGTTGCACTGAAATGAGCTCTTTGCTCTTACTTATTTTAAGATGTTCTGGCTTCATGCCACTGTTGGCTAACTTCTCCTAGTTTAAAAAACACAATGCTACGGGGTGGTTTGCAACACATTGGCATAAATCCCATTAAAACATATTCTTTTGAATACAGCCGGAATTTTGGAACTGGTTTTACCTTCTCTGGTTTTTGTGCATTGCTGCTACACTTTAACCATGACTCCATTATTTTAGTTGTCAAGGCAGCAGTGAATGACAGGTCATGCCATGTACCAGATTGGGTCAAACCATCCTGTTACTGGATTTTTTTATGCTAATGAAATTGAATAGCCTACTCCATATATTTCATGAATTTTTGGAACTTTTGGACAACTACCCCTGGAGTGCCGTTAAGTACACTCGGGGGTATGCATACTCCCATTTAAAAACCACTGGTGTAAAGTACACCACCACTGGACTCTGGAGCAGTGGAAACATGCTGTGCAGAGTGATGAATTCTGCCCCTCAATCTGGCAGTCTGATGGATGAGTCTGGGTTTGTTGATTGCTATGAGAATATTACCTGCCTGACTGCATTGTACCAACTGTGAAGTGGTGCTATGGGGTTATAATAATGCTATAAAAATGCCATGGGGTTGTTTTTTATTGGGTTGACTCAGGCCCCTTCGTTTTAGTGAGGAAAAATCTTAATTCTCCA
>VUQH01034646.1:0-10775 GCA_015106775.1 Etroplus canarensis
GGGGAGATATAGATATATATATATATATATATATATATATATATATATATATATATATATATATATATATATAAATACACACACACACATAGTGTAGCGTAGTATATATTTACACACAGTATGGCAGTAGGGAATAGTCCAGTTACAGTTAGAGGATTTATATTTATAAAATAAATATGGTGAATATAAATCTGCGGGAGAAAAAAGAGATTAAATATACCACCTTTATATCAAAGTTTAAAGTCGTATAAATATCCTAAATTAGCTCTACTATATACAGTATATAAGGTAGTCCAGGAGTTGTATGGATGAGTATGAATAAGTTTCTGTGGTGCATTGTGGTGGAATGAGTTTGCTTTGATATCTGCTCTGTAAATGTTTGTAAAACGTCTATAATTCCCCAAACTAATGCACTATTATTTGGACTTTTCTTCTCCAGTCTGCCACAGACCTTCCTGCCTCTCTGTGCACAGCAGCGCTCAGAAATCCGCTATGGCAACAGGGGAAAAAGACAAGAAAAAAAAAGGAAAAGATTTTGACAACATGGCGCACTTTCCTTGAGAAAAGTTTCTCCTGAACGCCACACCGCTCCGTGTTTTTTTTTTAACGTTTCCTCGCAGCTTCTCATTTCTTTCGCTGCGACGTGGGCTTTTTTTGGGGGGCCACATTTGGAGCACTTCTTGTTGTGTAAAGAGTCGACACAAAGTCAACGAAGAGTGTGATGGGACGAGAGCGATAAAGCCGTCGCAGGCAAACAGGATGGAGAAGCAAGCGACTCTGAAAGAAAAGGTAAATAAAAGAAAATCCAAGTGTTTTATTCACTGTCATGGGAGCTGTCATTTTCAGAGTTGGCATTTTATTGCGCCCCGATTTGTTTTTTTTTAAAATTTAACCCCGCGTCCTGGACAGGAAATACCAAATGACCATTCCTGTGCAAAGCTCGTAAAAAGAGCTCTATCGATTTTCCAGTCATGCATACAGCACCGTACTGCACGGTGGATGTGTGGGCTGTCCCAGCGCAGACAGTAACCAGCTTAAATCTCATTTGAATATCAGCGATTACAAAATAAGCCATCAACTCGAACCATATTTATTTTGTCACTGGTTGTACTGCCAAAAAACTTCACGCTGGCAGATTGTTTACTGGCATGAGCCAATCCACACAGCTCCTTTAAGATCCTGCAGTCTAGACTACTTCTGCCTTTGGAGAGTTGAGTTCATTGCTCCCTATCTGTGTCTCCTTGTGATTACGTTGTTAGGGTGTCCTCTGCATTGATGCAGGCTTTCATTATCTCTCACTCTCCACCCATCCTGCCCAGTGCTGCCCACAAACAGTGGACACCCCCAGCCCCTGTATGTTATAGCAGATGAGACAGCAGAGAGTGGACTTTTCCTGTCAAAAACCTGCATTCTCTTGGGCCCTGGAAGCGCTTATCCATAATGGATGCCTCTCCTGACTCTCCTTTGGGAGCAAACCTTTGAATGTCAGGACTGGTGACAGTGTCACTTGTGGTGCAGATGTCACAAACTCGGCCTGTCTGTGTATTTCTGAAAGGTAGGCCGCCTCTCCAGGGCACTTACAGCAAAAAACAAAAAAACAAAGAAAAAAACCTAACTAATCCTTGTCTTGAATTTTCTCCTAGAGGTGCAACGTAAAACACAGGAATCTTTAATGCCAATAGAAAATTTGGAAGCTGATCCTTTCTGTGTTGTCATGTGATACACACGGTTATTTAACGGTTGTCATAGAAGCACTCATTTCTGCTGCTTCTACTCCCTGGGCCTCTGGAAGTAATTACCAAGCCTGCCCTATCCCAGAATTCAGTCTGAGGAGGTGTGGTGAGAAAGAGGTAGAATGGAAGCAGGCCCAAAAAGCAGGCAGCCTGAGATGAATTTCATGATTCGGTAATGCTCAGCCAGCCATCACTATTAAATGGACACGACATACTCCTACTTACTGTAATCAATCAGATGGTTACTGGTTTGATGCAGTTAGTAAGAGTAAGTCAGTACAGTGGGTCTTCCTGCTGTTTTGGTTGGAGAGTTGCACTTGTACTAAGACATTAGATTTGCTGTGGCAGGAAATGCAGGAGTGCAGTGAAGATGTGTTTATTAGATTGTACTTCACAGTAATGTTACATGTTTTAACTGCTATATGTATAGATGAATAAAAAGTAAATGGCTATGAAAAGCAGAGCATAAAAAGTTGTGCACTAAGTTTAATTATTTTAATTTTAAGTATGCCTGAAAAACAGTCAGTGCCATTTAAGTTGTGTATTATGCATTCTTTTGTATTTTTGAATGGGACGTACAGTGGCTCTCATGCCGTGTCTCATTGTGCAAATCTGTAACTTCAGCTTTGGATTTGATTCATATTGTAGCAGCACTTCTGCACTAGTAACAGTTGCAGTAGTTAAATAATACTAGGATCATAACCTTTCTGATTTCTTTTTGCAACAGAAAGTACAGTGACAGTGACATTATTTTGTTTCTCCACTAAACTGGCATGCGTAATATGAGAGTCCAGGAGCTGGCAAAATTAGATAAAATTAATGTTATAAATTGCACCTGCAGCAGTGAAAAGGGTTCATTGAGCTCAACTACCACAGTATATACATTTTATTTTGGAATGCATGAGTTTGGCTTACATGCTGTGCCATACACGCTCTCAAAAATGTCCTGTTTCATCTTCATTTCATTCATTAACATTCTCTCACACCTCATTTGCTTGTTTTCAGTGCTGTGCTAGTAGCAGTGGACAGCAGACATTTTGGCATGTCATAGCAGACAAAGCACAGGTGTAACTGATCACAGTAAAAATAGCTGCGTTCTGTTTAAATGAACCAGTTCCAGAGTCCTTTTAGTGTGCGTGTTGCCTCACTGTCATGGCTTAACAGGCCCCTAATGGAGCTGATTGAAATTTATTTCACTTGGTTTTTCTGACTATGAGAACTTGAAATATCTACCTTGAAAAAGCCCCACCAATTGCTCTGCTTAATGGAATTCCTGTTGTTTAAGTGTTGTGATATTTTTCAGTCAGGCTGATCAAAGCTCTTCCGCTCTCTGTCCTTTTCTTTAGTTTTCAATCTTCGGTTCTCGGACAGTGGGCAGGCCTATTCGGTGTGTTTCGGGAGAGGACGGGGCCAGGTACGGTCTCAGCAAAGCTGAGTTCATGGAGAAAGTGCAGCAGAGCAATGAGGCATGTCAGCGAGGTGACTTTCAGGCCGCTGTTCATTTGTACAGTGATGCATTGCAAGCCGACTCCCAGAACTGCATCCTGTACAGTAACCGTTCAGCGGCTTTTCTCAAACTGGGCCAACACCAAGCAGCACTGGAAGATGCTGAAAAAGCTTGTGAGCTTAATCCCAAGTGGCCAAAGGTAAGTGTACCTCAACAGCTTGGAATCTATGGATACTCAGAAAGTGTGGATCTTACAGCTCAACAGCAGAACATAAGAAGCGGGAGTTTGTGGTATTTTTCCCATTTTACTGATGAGAGCACAAACAGAGTTTCACACAAAGGAAGTTCAGTGTGTAAATCTAAACTGTAGCCCCTGATGACCATATCGATGCCAATTTGAAGTTTACTAAGACTAAGCTGCACGGAGTGGAATGAGATCACTTTGTTCTAAAAATGCGTGATGTTTCAAGCGTGTTTTTGAAAAAAGCAGTATTTCTCTATAAGGGTTGCTGGCAATAGAGACAGTTTTGTCAATGCAGCTGGTAATGAAGTGGGAACGTAGTTGTATTTCTGTTGTACTAGGAATTATTCTGTGTCATTGTTGTTTCTTATCACAAATATTAGATAATTTATCTGTAGTTTAAAGTGTTTCAAATTCTAATCACATTTTCACTCTTTTAGTTTCATCCTTGTGGCTGCTGATCAATACAAACTTTTCTGGGGTCTTGTCTTTGATCTTGTCCAGGCCACGTGGACTAACCTGTGATAGATTTCACATTACTCAGCTACAGAGATCACTGGGAGACCAATTCCTCTCAGTGATAGAAATGCATTGATTTCGCGATTTAGCACAGAGAGATACTTTTGTCTTTCCAGAGAGAGATTGATGATAATGTGGTAGAGTGGTATTGATGATAATTTGTCGCTACCAATGATGTATCTGTGGCCACCTCTTCTTTGATCTGTGGTCGTGCGTCTTAGTTTGCCCAGGTAGGCTTCCTTCTCTGTAAAAATGTGTCATTGCAGTGCGAACTTAGACTGTCACTTCTTATTTCATCAGTAATGCTGTGCACATAATTGCGTATGGACTTCAAATGCAGCCTTTACTACACCTGTTGTTTATTGTAGTTTTTCATATTTCTGTTGTTATGGTTATACAGTTGTGCTCCAGGTCTTCAGATATGTTTTACTTGATATTACAAATTATAGCTTCACGTTATGTTGTCATTTTTCTCTCCAGGGTGTCTGAGCTTGAACATAAATTACATCTCATTTATTGGGAGAAATATCATAACCCTCTGAGACCAGTGAGACCAAACTTTAATTGAAAATCACTGCCAAAATCGTTCTCCTCCTCTTTATATGCTGTCCAAGTACAATGAACTCTTTGTGGTCTGACTTGAGGGATGGTTGACTTAATCTAGGCTGTGTGGCTCTGCTTAGTCTGGATTAACCACTTGACAGTTTTGTCTCTCATGCCCATGCTTGTGTTCATTGCAGTGCTGATGTATAATTTGACCCTTGTGTCTCACTTTGTAACATGAAACAAAGGGCTTAATATTGCTATGGTATTAAAAATTATGGCATTACATTTCTTGAAGCACCACTAGGGGTCAGTCTTGTCAAACAGGAAGGATTTTCAAGCGTCTTCTATGTGCAGGACTAAAAGGCAGTTAACCAATTTAATTTCCTGGAGGCTTTTTTCCTTCTAATTTAGTATATTTAATGAAAGCTTAAATTTGCACCATCATTTATGGAAAGAAAGATTTTGTGCTTGACAAATCTATGAGTGGAATTCTAGGTCACTACAGATCTCTCTTCCCTTTTTTAATGTTCAGAAATCAGTCTATTATAAACTAAACTGCTCTTCTAATCTGACTTTGGGAATTTTATCTTTTATATCTGTTTTGTTGGGTGTGATTCAATCTTTGTATGCATTACAGCTCCTGTATACAGTCAGTGCTACCTCACACATATGATTAGTGACGTCTGCCTTGACACTTATGGTGTTAGCCTCTGGGAAAGAAAGGGCTGGTGTAGTGTGGTCCATCTGCTGTGGCTGGACGTTTGATGAAGGAACAGGGATTAAATCACAGGAGCGTGCTGGCATTCAGATCCTGTGTGAGTACATAATATCATCAATCATACCTTCCTATGACTACAATTCAGCACTGGCCCATCAACCACTGACAGGCGAGGTTTTGCTGCCCCAAGCACCAGCGAGCAGCCCACCCTCTTGAAGCCCACAGCTAGTCTGTGAAGGAACTCCCTGTCTAATCTGTCAGCTTTCCCTGCTGTAACTGCCAGAAAACACATTCTGAAAGAAGAAAGAAAATGTGGGGTTTAATGACCCAAGACAGCTTTAGGCCCTTTGTACCTCTCCCTCTTACTGAATATAAAAAGCTTAAATGAGAACAAAATAGGGTGCCATTTCACAGACATGGGGCTCACACGTTGTGTCTGCTCATATTTTTAATCAGCAAGCCAGTGATGGAAGGGAAGTGTGGTGTATAATGGCACTTCTTTTACCGTGCAATATTAATTTTGAAGAACAAAAGGAATGTAACTGTCACAAACTCTTAAACCTCAGCTTAACTTTTTGAAAGACATAGGTGTGTGTGTGGCATTTCTAGGAGCTGGAAAACCTTCTGGCACCTGCTTGCAGTGGGCATTTTGCGATTCTTTGTTGTGCCTCAAGTGTCTTTTATTGACTGAGAGGACAATGCTCTTTCTAGATGGAAATGCATCCTGCTCTGCTCCTCCATCTGGTCTCTCCCTCTCAACACTGCTGTTCTCGTGACATGTTAGACAAACAGGCCTTTCTGTCATCACTCCCATTCTCCTGCTTGAGTGCTGACTGGAGAGTTCCTAGGGACCCAAAAGACAACTGGCAATGTAGTGTCAGGGGAAGCATCTCCATCATTTGCATACATATCTTCTGATTACAGGTTATGATGGCGCTTATCATGGGTATTCTGTCTCGTCAAATGTTTATTGCTAAAGTTGCAGATTACACTCCCACTCGTAATGATGGTTAAAAACCATCAAGCTTCATTTTTCACATGAGGCTGTAGCACTTTTTTTTCCAATTTATGCCATTATTTGGGTACATTTTTCTTTTTAAGCAGCATAAAATGTCCATTTATGTCCCAGTGGAGAGGCCTTGGGTTTAACTGAGACAATGAGTGTTTGCAATGGAAAAGGTCATGGTGTGTGGAGTGTTGAAAGGAGACTTTAATTACAGAGGAACTATACCCAGTAAATGTGTAAGGAGTGGATGCTGACACCCTGATGGAGTATAAAGCTTCTGTTTCCTGCAGTGCTAGGTGATGACACTGGAATTTGCTGTCACAGGAAGAAAAGTATTGTGTGTATGATTTGAAGACCTCATCTTTTGCCACTCTCTGCGGTGCTCTACTTTTCATGTGGATGAAAACCACTGGGGTGCAAATGCTTCCCTGTTGGTATGACAGACCGTTAAAGCAGCTCTCATCTAATCTCAGTGTGTGTAAAGAATAAAGAACCTGGCTTTTTGATATCATGTGGAGAGTGGTTACAGCTCTTGTACCTCTCTTCTTGCTTTCATTCACACCATCTGAAATATACACAGTCATGTAAAAAATTAAGTTTTCACAGGCGTCTATGGAGTCCTGTGACAAATATACACTATTACTGCTGTCATAGGAATAAGGAGGTTAAGTAGCAGCCAGGTGCTGCTAATCAGATGCACTTAACTAATCAGCCACTGTGGCCACCTCTATAAAACCGGAAGTTCTGGCAGTTTGTTGGTCTGGAGCATTCAGGTGTGTGTAAACACAATACTACAATTGTCCCAGGAGTGGGCATCCCTGTAAATTCACTCCAAGATCAGTCAGACAGTGCAGTGCTCAGAGAAATTGCAAAAAACCCATGATTCATGTCTGCCTCTACAGGTCTTAATTAGGCATGTTAGAATTTTAAAGTTCAATACAGTACAGTTACAAAAGCTTGAATAAGTATGGCTTGCTTGGAAGAACATGGCAGCATGGCTTAGGTTTGCAGTTGGACAGATGATACTAAAGTGGAGATGTTTGGCTATAATGCACAATGCTACTGCCAAACCAAACGCAGCATATCATACCAACTGTAAAGCACGGTGGTGGAGGGGTGATGTTGTGGGCTTCTTTTGTAACCACAGGATCTGAGCACCTTGCAGTCACTGAGTCGCTGAACTCCTCTGTATACCAAAGTATTCTAGAGTCAAATATAAGACCATGTGTCTGACAGTTAAAGCTTAGCCAAAATTGGGTCATGCAACAGGACAACAATTACAAGCACACCAGCAAATCTACAACTGAATGGCTGAAAATGAAAATCAAGGTGTTGCAGTGGCCCAGTTAAAGTCCAGACCTCAACCTGATTGAAATGCTGTGGTGGGACCTGAGGAGAGCTGTGCATCAATAAATGCCCACAAACCTCAATAAACTGAAGCAACATTATCAAAAAAGAGAGGGCCATAGTTCCCCCACATCAATGTGAGAGACTGATAAAGTCACACAGAAAATGGTTCTACAAGCTCTTGAATCATGGGGAGTATGTAGTTTTTCACAGGACTGCACACAGTTCTGTGCAGTTTTCTTTTTCACATGACTGTATCTAATTGTATCTTGGTTATATATATATTTTTTATCATGCTGCGTTATGGACTATAGTCCAGGAAGTTGGCTAAAATAATTTGAAATAATGTGTGTGTGTGTCTGTGTTTGGTGAGTACAAAGGGTTTATTATGTGTCCTGTACATTACTGTAATATTGTATGATGCCTTAAACTGTCTTGTGTGTGTATTAAGATTTTGAATTCATCTACAGTGCTTTCTCTGAAATTGTTAATCAAAAGTCTTGTTAAATATGATTGTCTGCCATCCTACTCAGTAGCTTTAATGTCTTGCTGGCAGGATGACTCAGTGGATGGCTCTATGAATCTGCACTGAGCTATCTCAATAAGTATTTTATGGATGGCCTACTGAATTCAGTTCCAGTGTCTGTTTTTTCAACACCATCATGAGGTTGATGTTTCTGAACTACTGCATGGCTTTGCATGAAATTTGGTGCCGCCCCCTGTAGGATGAATTTTAATATTTTTGGTGATTCTCTGAATTTTGCAGGCTTCATTATCAGCTAAATATATTAACTTTTCTAGGCTTGATGGCTAAAAGCCTTAAAGATTAATGATACCCCATCAGCTCAGGATCAGTTGCTTCCTAATGAGTAGGCATCCACCGATTTATTGGCCAAGCATCGGTACCAGCCTTGTTTTTACTGATAAGATGACATTTACTGATGTCAGTGACTGGTGTTAATCTGTTGTGTCATATCAGTTTTGCGCTGGCTAAATGTTCAAAGACAGTGTAATGAAGAGCTGAAAGTCATTAAAGCTCTTAAGCTGTTTTTTATGATGAAGATTACCTGACACAAACAGGGAAAAAACCAACTGGCTTTGGCTATCTGCCAAATTGTAATTTTAAAACTTGTATTAGCATAGATTTTTTACAATTTTTCCACCTCTAGTGATTAGCTAATGACAGCACATGATATCATTTTACTTTGCTGCCCATATTTCCCCATATGTAGCGTAACTTGCCTTTTTCTTTGAGATAATATGAAAGATCAAATACCCTAGACATAAACCTAAAAATGTGCTGTTATATTTCACATAGGTGTAGTATTGTATACTGTATTTCCCTCACAAACTACTTGAAAAAATGTAAATAGAAAAATAAAAAATAGATGCTGAATTCTGAGCTTAACTATGTTATGTACAAATTAATATTAACAATATCCTTTGATGCATATTTATGATTAGAATGAGCTGGTTTGAGTTGAAAGACCTGAGTGAAGATGACATCGATCTGCATACCTTCCGTAGTTATGAATAAATAATTATAAATATGAACTCCCTTTAGATATTCCTGAGAGTGCCAATAGACAGCAGAGACTCATTATAATGTGCACAGAGTTACTCACCACATTGCCAGATGTATGAGTTATGGAGAAACATAGGGCAGAGCAGCTCACCTACATCTGATACAGCGACAAGGAACATTTCATTATTGTAACTGTTAGAAGTAATTATTGACCATTTTCTGGGGTTGTAGGAAAACACACTTTTAATTAAAAGGGTAACATAGAAGAGCAGTTTCATATTTATTCGAAAGCTGCAACTCACAAGAAATGTGTTAAGAATTTAGAAAACATTAGAATGAGCAGGTTAGAGGTTCATGTCAATGACAGATTGTTCTAATTTTACCACTATGCAGCACCACAGAGAACACAGTCAAAATGTGTTCAAAGCACAGACTTTCAGCTTTAATTTAAGGGGTTTGACAAAAGAATTGCATTAACTGTTTAGGAATTGCAGACATTTTTATGCATACTCCCCCATTTTCAGAGGCTCAAAAGCAATGGGACAGTTCACTCGCAAGCAGTTTAATTGCCAGGTAAGGGACTGTTCCCTCATTGTTTCATGACAAACTAAGCAGATAAAAGATCTGGAGCTGATTCCAAGAGTTGAACTTGCATTTGGTAGCTGTTCACGGAAACTCTCAGTATCACCCAAAGCATACTGCAAAAGCAACCCAAGAGTTTATCAAGGCAAAGAAATTGGATATTCTTCAATGGCGAAGTCAGCCATCTGATCTCAACCCAAGAGAGCAGATTTTCAGTTACTGAAGACAGAACTGAAGGCAGAGGGACCCACAAGCAGAAACTAAAGGCAGCTGCAGTAAAGGCCTGGCAGAGCATCACAAGTGACAAAATACAGCATTTAGTGATGTCCATGGGTTCATGGGTCTATAGGAGTTTCACCCAAGTGTCGAAAACAGTCCTTATATTTAAAATTGTGTCGCTTTGTCCAATTACTTTTGAGCCTATAACAACGAAGGACTTTTTATGAATAAAAGTGGCAGTAATTCCTAAACACTTAATGCAATCGTTTTGTCAAGCCACTTGAATTAAAACTGAAAGTCTACACTTCAATTATGTTTTGACTTTCTGATTCAAAATCTACTGTGGTGGTGTGCAGAGGCAAAATGATTAAAAAAATAGTTTCACTGTCCAAAAACTTATGAACCTAACTGTATGCAAGAGGCAATTGTTGTCAGATTGTCAAATTGCCCTTCTTCATGAAGAGGTGAGCTCAGATTACACAAAGGAAAAAAAAGTCTTCCAGCCCGCTTCCCCTATCCCACTGTTGTTTTCCACTTCGCCATGGAGAGAGTGGTGCCATGAACCACTAATAAGAGGGTTCCGTTTTGCTTCTACCCGGCCGAGTCTTGACCTAATGAACAAATCAAATGAATGGCATATAATTATAGGCCAGAGAGGCCGGGACGGACAGAGGGTTGGCGCTAGTGGGCACAAACCTGAAATTATTTGTCTGGAAAATCTGTGAAATGAGCGGGAGCAGTTAAATTCTGACTTTTTCCTTTAGATGGCCGCTGCGGCTAAGAAGTGCAGCACATACGCATAGGCTATGATGGAGGGAAAGTGACCACACACACACACACACACACACACACACACACACACACACACACACACACACCTCTCTCTCTTCCT
>VUQH01034647.1:0-15741 GCA_015106775.1 Etroplus canarensis
TTCCATCGCACTTGGGGCCCAGTCTCGGGTGGGGGTGATGATACCCCCCTGACCTGTCGTCCTGGTTCCCCTTGCCGTGACATGTGTGTCGTAGCTCATCAATCTCTGGCCGTGAGAGCAGTCCCTTCTTCCGAACGTTAAAACACTGAGCTACTAGTTATTTCACCCTCAGTGTGGATGCCGGGTATCGAAGATTCCATAGGTCCCTCATCCTATTCATGTAACCCCTTCCGCTGGGGTTACTTGCATAATAGCATTCCAACAGCACCCTATTTTCGTCTCTTGCCCACCGATGCCTTCTTATTCCAGTAGCCCACTTCTCATCAGGGTGCCCTGGTTCCTCAACACCTGACGCGGACCTTGTTAATCCGGGCGACGTCCGAACCGGTATGGCTTCATATTTATGTCTCTCGCTCATGTCTGCGGTAGGCTTGGTTAGCATGGGAGGTCTAGCCTGGGACCCTTACTGTATATGTCTGACATCAAAGAATAAACTGCAGATGTAACTGACAGAAAAATAAAGGGGTATTTGTGAAGAAAGTTATAAAACAGTAGGGTATTACGGATCTTAACCATTCACAACAGCATACTGTGTTAGGACTCCCCATATACAACCCTCTCTCTGTTAGCTTGCTTTCCTCTCCTTCCTCTCCATCTCTCAGCAATCTTAACTGGGCCTGGCAGCAACCAAAGGAAAAGGTGTTAACAGACAGGCAAGCTTTGCTTGTACACTCAGGGATTAAAAATCAAAGTTTCACTATGGCAAAGCTTCTCCCCCTTGCTATACCAGTTCCCTTCTTCAATGTTACTTTCATCCATTAATCAACACTTAGAGTTGGGCAGAGTATCCATGGTGGCCTCTCAGCTGAAGGAAGCACTGTGAGAACAAACAACAGCTGAGAAAGGTCAGACTGCAAAACGCACACTGGACAGTTGAAGGCACAAATGTACATAAACAATCACGAGGAAGAGCTTGCAAACCCATAAACACAGATTTGGTGGCACCCATAAACAAGTCTTGTGTGAAGCTTAAATTACAGTTGGAAATGACCCAGATTGGACTACAGAGGCCCCAGAGTTAAGAGATGGCTGTTGTGTTCCCTTCATGTCCACCTCTCCCCTCTATGCTGTTTTTCCACAACACTCTTCCCTCCAAGTATTCACTCATGCCCCACAGAGCCCATTGAGCTCCAGGAGTTGACAGTCACTCAGGGAATCTAAGGGAACTTAAAAATACTCACATCAGCAAATGTGCAGCACACATAGTACAGTGCAAACTTGCTCCATTCGACCCCCATCAACCTTTTATTTCCGCTGCCCACGTTTACTTACACCACTTAATGGCTTTCCCAGACAGCACGCTTGTTTGTCTTTATTTAATCTCTTTTCTCTGCTGCTTTTCATGTGTTTTCCTCTCTATAACACAGATCCTTCATGGAAAACCTCAGAGGAACAAAAAGAGGAGGAGTAGAGAGAGGGCAGTTGAATTGTTGATATAGGGTCTGTTGTGCTGGGTTAATGTTGTTGTGATACATCTGGTTATAGTCTTTGGAGAGATAAAATGACATTGTCAAACAGTGCTGTGTTTGGAGCAAGAACCCCTGGTGAGCTACACACTCCAATGATCACGTAGACACTGCAAAAATATCAACAGACAGTTTTCTCGCAATGATCAATCCGATAATCTGCCATTCAACAGAATGACTATGAGTGAGTGTCAGCTACAACACCCAGTGACAGAGTCAGGAAATAACGGTAGGCTGGGTAGAGACTTCACTCAGTAGTCCATTCATAACCAGTCAAAAGATCCTTTGTAACTTACCGCAACTTTTAGTGTCATTACAGAAGTGACTGAGAAGGCTTGCAGGTTCCTCACTGAGCTGTACTCTACAGTGCAGACACTACCTCATTTCCATCAGTTGAAAACAAGCTTAAACCATAAAATTCTGGGCTATAAAAGGACTGAGAAAACACACACAGCTAACAAAAATACCAATTTTGACATCTTGTCTGATTCCCAAACATACTGACTAATTTTGCTTCCATAAAGGGTTAAGGATAGATTGGTCCTTTAGTATATAGAGTGGGACTAGTTTAGTTAATTGCATAACATTTAATTAGTATGCCCAGTAATATAATAAAGTTTGTCATATTTTTTCTATGAAACCAAAGGATGTTTGCGGATGAGATCTGAACAGAAAAGTGAACCTGTTGTACTTCACGTTATTTTCTGTTATCTGTACTGACCAGAATGGGCAGGATTAGAAATGAGTACATCAGAAGGACAGCTCAGATCGAGTGGTTTAGAGACATTGTGTGATATTGTGATCTATAGTGAGAGTAGGGAACAGGTGGAAGAGAGCCTGGTGAGGTGGAGGTATGCACTGAAGAAAAGGAATAAAAAACAGTCAAAACAAGACAGAATACAATTGCGTGTGCACGCGTGTGTGTGTGTATCATAGTGAGGCAGGTGGAATGGTGAAGATGCAAGGAGCTGAGATAGTGAGGTGTGCAATAGTGATGGGTTCAGCTGTGCAAGGCAGTGCACAAGAGAAGTGGAGAAGAGAGTGAAGGCATAGTGGAATGGGTGGAGACGAGTGTCAGGAGGGATTTGACAGAAGGATAGACAGCTGTGGGAAGGTAGGGGTGCTCTGGATGCTGCAACAGTCCCTACCAAACAAGAGAGACATCACAGCACCCATGCAAAAAGTAGATTAATAAATCAATCAACACATCAACAATATCCCTGTTTTTATCTAAGAAATGTGTGATCTAGGAAGTTGTGATAAATGAGTAGCAATACTAAATGATGATGTTTATTTTCTTAAATAGTAAGCATCATGGTCAAATGACATTACATAGCCTAATCATCAGTAGCTAGAAATGGTGCATTATTCAACGTGAGCAATCAGCTGTCAGTTTCATCCTGAATTTGCTTATCTGTTTGTGCGTCTGACCTGTGCACCCTGTCATTAGAAAGAGGTTTAATTATTGTCATATTTGTGCTGTTAAAATATTGTGCATAATCTGGTATGTTTTTCAGGGCTGTGTGGACCAGTTCAGCCTCAGCTGTTTATTCTTGTTCAGTGTATGCAGCAAGAACTGGTAGTTGAAAGACTGGCACACTTTGATTCATTTTACAGTTATATTATAATTTGGTAATATGAATGGAATGGAATGTTAACTAAAAACTTAAAGTTAAGAAAAAAATGTGAAGTCCAGGTTGTTAAATAAAATGTGTATGAAGTATAACAAACTTTACAGCCAATTATTACACCCCCCACAGGGATAGCTGAGGCTGAGCACTCTGAAGATAAAGTAAAAGAGGCATAGTTGAGATAGTTGGAGATGCACAGGGGAGGGAGAACGGATGCTGAAGATGGAGCTGCCAGGCACAAGGAGAATAGGAAGACCACAGAGAAGGTTCATGGATGTAGTGAAGGAAGGCATGTAGAGGGATGGTGTGATAGAAGAAGATATAAAGGACAGGGTGAGATGGAGGCAGATGATCGGCTGTGGTGACCCCTAAAGGGAACAACCAAAAGAAGAAGATCTGCTGTTACAAGGGTGGATGATTCTATTAAACATGACCAGAAAATGGGTGAATCTCAGGCTCCAGAATGACCTAAAAACTCAATTTCAGACAGTTTTTTCTTTTCTTGGCCTTACTATAATTATCTCAGGCATAGAACGCTGACTTTGAGCGGCCCCGCCATCCTGCTGTTCAAACTCATCTGTGAGGGGCAGCCAATCAAAAGAAAGAAGGAAAGAGAGCGGTGTTTCTCAAGCTGTGAGTCACTGGTGAGGCATGGGCAACCAGGGTAAAAATATGGATGAAAACTAACAACCATGCTGACCCCCAATTCACGAAAATTCAACTTCAATCCTTTTTTAAAAAATATATATAATTGCATTTTAAATACAAGATTCTATTTTAATTATGAGCGGTGAGGTTTTTCTTGCCTTTTATTTTAGCGGCACCAAAAAGTTCAAGGTATACTAAAGCCTAGTATAAGATAAATAAAGATTATTTTCATGGTTAATCATGCAAAGCCACTCTTGTGGAGTCTAAAAATAAAACTATGGAGCTAGAAATGAGCTCCATGTCAGCAACTACACTGCATTTGTCTTCTTTATAAATAGTAATTAATAGAAGAGAATACAATATATTTTGAAGTATATTTTGCAAAAAGCTTGGAAAATTATCCGATTTATACGGTTGGAATAAAATGCACTTTTTAAATATGGAAAAACTATTTGATACATGCACAAATTAGGAGGTCACTGGGAGGGCAAATCATCAAGGCCACTTCCCTCTCTCTTAACTTTAAGTAAAGTGATGTGGATTGGTACCAAAGTTAAAAGGATTCTTTTTCTTTTTGCTCTTGCTGGTAGTGTTTTGTGTCATCTTTTCAATAAGGCTTTTTAATGCAATATGTTATTAATTTTCCAGTGTTTTAATGAACAAAATAGTTCAGTTGCTTAACCATAAAGTATGAGCTTATTATGAAAAGACATAAGCAATAAGACAATTTTCCTACATGGATCATTGAATTGTCACGTTATTCTTATACAACACTGACATGCCAAGACCTGGGAAAAGCTCACATTGCAGTTTAACAATGATTAAAGGAAATTGTCCTGACACCTCTGAAAGAAAAGAGGATCAAACACAAACCCCATCTAAGTGAAAGTCTACTCCTGATGTGGGTTTGTCACAAACTTGATGAGAGTACTTGGTGCTCTGGCTCAATCACAAGGTCTAGACCACAGCCAGAGCACTCATATGGCCAAAGCTGCCTTGATCCGACCAGACGAGCCAGCCAAGAAAAATACCACCATACAATCCTTTTCACGCCTGACTTAAGCTCAAACATTCTCACAATCCTTGTTTCTCTTATTAGAAAGAGCCAAGCATGAGTCTGCACTCATTAATGCAGTTATTGTTCAGTGATTAAGTCGATTAAGAAAGAATCCTCCCATTTGAGTAATGTTTACTTGTGCCTGACAACCATGGCTTAACCAGACAATTGCACAGTGAGGGATGTGCAAGTACTAGTACATGTTTTATTTCACACAACTCAATGGGACAGCACTTCAAAGTGCTTCAACTTTTGAACTCTGACTTTCAGCACTAACATCTTGTTGAAGGTGAGTTTTGATTTCAGTGATTTGGGACATTATGAGCCCCTTCATCTCTGCCCACCTAATTTTCTGTTCCACCAAATTACTTCTCCTTTTCCTTTTAAGATTTAGGTCGGATAAGGAATGCAGTCTGATCTCGCAGGAGCTGAGCAGTCTCTAGCCAAATAACTCGTGACTCTATTGTTAAACACTTACCCTTTGTGGCACATGAAGCTTTTTCACCACCCCAGGAAGGCAGCAGAAATATGATTGGTGCTTATGCAATTTTGTTTGGCTGCAGTGTGGGTAGACGCTTATTGTACAGTTTTAACAGCACATTAAATACAGCTTTGCTGCTAAAATTCCTACTTTACTTAAAAAAAAAAAAAGAAAAAAAGATTAACCTCTGTTTGGCATAAATCAGATACCCCAATATAGTAGTCTACCAGTAGTACTTTAAGTTTGTTAGGTCAGTGCTGCCCTCCTATGGCCATTTGTAAAAACAACAGGTTTCAAACTAGGTTTCTTGGCTTCTTTTTCCAAAAGGGATTGCTACAGCAGATGAATTCACATATGTGGTTTGGCACAGATTTTACTCTGATTCCCATCCTGACGAACCCCTCCCATTTATCCAGCCTTGGTTCTGGCACTAAGGGTACACTGGCTTGTGACTCCCCAAGACTGAGCATGGTAAAACAGCCATCTACAGTAGAGATGAATCTTAAGTTGCTTGTTTTTAACCCTGCTTCTAGTTCATAACTATAGCAAAGATGTCTGGTGATGGAATGTGTCTACCTGGACATATAGTATGTGATCTTTTGCTGTGCTGCTAAATTTCTCTCCCATCTCCCTGTATACTAGCATGGTGCTTAACTGACCTAAAAATAAAGCTGTGAAGACGGAGATTAGTTCTCGATAACAAACTCAAAATAACAATCAAACAGGACTATTTGCGAAGTTATGATTTTTAATTTTTCTCACAAAGTTTGTTTACAAAAAGGAACGTCAAAAATAAAATTGTACCTATCTATTGCATGTCATGCTGGCAGTTTGAACTACATGCAAAAAACAACAATAATAACATTGATAATACTTATTACTGTACAAAAAATGATGGGGATATACATGTGGTGAAACATTTTGAAACCAAAAGAAAACCACTTATTGGAAAAAAGAAAGTTCTATAAAAAGGGTGTTTTTTTCCTCCAGATGGAGTCATGTGTTTATACATGAGACTTAAACCAGGGCACTAGACTCAAAAAACCACCCGAGCAGAGAAGGTTGTGTGAAACTGCATAGAGACAGAGAAAAGCTCCCCCATTCTAATGATGAGGAAAGAAATTGGGTGAAAGAATCAGACTAGAAGAGCAAAGACGAATGCATGTGCTTCAAACACACCCAGCCTCCCATCATATACAGTTAGCCTATACAGTTCAAAGCCCTTACAAAAAAAGTCATGCTTCATTATCAATATGGAAAACAACAGAGAAACTACATGAAAATATCATTAAACCTTAACCTCTTCACAATCCCTTAGATTGACTTGCTGTAAAAAGTGATATCTGAGGTATATGGCTTCATTTAATCCAACTACATGACAAAAAATGAGTAGGAGAGGATGCATTTTTTCCAAGAGAAAAAGCAGGAGGCAAAAAATCCCAAGGCTACTCTCAACCAAGAGCGGGTTGTGTAGACAATGATGGACACTTTTCAAACTGATTTCCAATAGAAGAGGAGAAAGGTGTCAGAAATAAAGTAATATCTTATATTCTAAAATTCTGTAATGGGTGGAAGAATAGATAATAGTCTGTGCAAAGACAGTTATTAGGGACTGTGGAAGTGGATGTATACATTCATCCATGTAATATGGGTGACACAGAAGTACAAAATGTATCCTATGTCTAAGCATGGATGATTACAACATGATTGCGAAAGAGTCGATCGGTGTCCCTTTGGTTTTTGATCCAGTGTAGTAAATTTATTACAAAACATGAGTGTTACAAGATTTCAGGTCCCTCGTTGCAACGAGCAGCACTTTAAATCAATTACTGAGTGTCCTTTTGTCAAAGTTGATGGCATCCATTGGCATCACATAGGGCTGGTGTGCATGTTGTGTGTGTGTGGGAAGAGAAAGGTTCCTGTCCAGACTCAGTCGGTGCTGACCTGCGTGACCTGTGTGTCAGTTGTCTGGTTGGTGGACTGGATGAACATTGGCTGGGTCAATTCCTGTCCTGCCTGCATCGTCACCTGCTGTATCTGATACAATTGCTGAGAAAAAGGAGGACAGATAGGGAGGTTGAAGGTTGTGTGTTTTGTTGAATGTCAGCGGGATTTCATCAGATTACAAGATTTTCGATACAGCTTGGATTGTAACAAGATGATGTTAAAAATTCTTACTAGACATTTTCTTTGTAATTTCCTGATCAAATTTCTCTCAACTGTTGAAATGTGGCATGTTTTTAGTCATTTTGTTATTTTCATAACTGCCTTTCTTGGATAGAAACTTAAATATCAATGGCATTTCCTACTTAAATAATGGGATTTTCCAAGTACTAAAACAATTCAACTGTAAACAATCCAACAGTAAATAAGAACAGTGCACAATCTGCCACCTGAAATTAAATTAAAGACACACAAATTTCAAAATTAGATTTGTTGGATGTGTTACCTGTCCATCAGTAAACTGGCTGAATTGCTGTTGTCCTTGCTGCACTTCTGTCTGTGTGATCTAAAAGCAGAACAAATTATTCTCTTACTGAGTTCCACAAGTTGCTTCATACCATTATTGATAAGTATGAACCATCCTGTCATTATGTGTAATAGGTAAAAGCTTGGATATCAGAAGAATTTGCTGCCTAAAGGGTTTTATTTTTGCTGTTGTAAGGATTACCTGCTGGGTATTTGCAAGAGTCTGAATCTGGCCCTGGACCACTTGCGCTCCAGAGACAGGTTGGGCTAGACGGATGTATTGTAGCTGGCCTGTATTTAGTTGCACCTACAGTCAACCAACACAAGGGGGAGACAAAATTCAGTTCAGAAAAAAGGTCATTTGAGCACAGAGGTCACAGCCATTTTCCTGCTCTGGACAACAGGAATAAGAAACCCTAACTTTCCTCTTGTGAACTGTTAATCTTCCAAAACTTATGTTTAAAAGCTCCCATCAAACATTCACATCACAACGTCAATGCAAAGCTTATGCAGCAAACAGATACTGGCCATTGTCTTTTTCTTTAAAACCACCAGCATCACAATTTCTCGCCCTGATACCCATCATTTTCCCTTTCCAGCCTCATGCCATTTCTTACAGGGATTTGCTGGATCTCTCCAGTGTTGGTGATGATCTGCTGCATAACCTGCATGGTCTGGCCTTGGGCTTGAGCTGTCTGAGCTTGACCCTGGGCTGTGGCAGCCTGCACAATCTGCACCTGTTGGCCTTCACCCACCTGCATGGCAACGGGTGCACTCTAATGCAGAGGAAAGAGAAAAAGAGAAAAACAAAGATCAACATTACACAGACACATTGGCTGCTTAACTAGCGCAAGCACGGATTTACGCAAAGAGGCAGGAAATCATTATCTTTTCCTGCAGTGCAATCTTAATCCAGGAGTTTGAAGCCTACTTGTAGTTACATTTTAAGTCCACTAGAAGGTTATTAAGCAGGCTCAATAAGTCTCGGGGACAAAAGGTGACAATGAAGGTTTCATGTCCCATCTTTCGCTTCTGTCTGCAGCATGAGATCAGATGGCCTTTGTAGTATTATGTGACAATCACCCCTACAGACCTCAGTCACCTGATCAGGACAGATTTTGAAGGCAGCGGTCAGCTATAAGGCTGTGGCACAAAGCGGTGGCCTGTGTGTGCATTAGTGCGGTTAGTAAACAAATAAAAGTATGTGTGTTTACCGTGATGGGCGTGCCCTGTGATTGCACCTGCACCTGCTGTAACTGCTGCATGGTGGCACCTTGCAACATCTGATGGCCGACAGAAAAGAATGAGAGAATGAGAGAAAGACACACAGTGAGAAAGAAGCGATTGCACTAACTCAACACGCAAATGTAAGCATAATTGCTGTATATGCAGAGAAAGCTTGAAATATAAGCGTGGCTTAGAAGCATGCTTATGAAATATGCAAGCAAAGCAGGGGAAATGATAATGAAGTTGATGTGATATGATAAAATCATTAGAGAGAGAGAGAGAGAGAGAGAGGTTTAAAAGTATAATACATAATCACATTACATTTACAGAAGCTTAAAGGCCAACAGCAGATTTTAAGAACATAGCAAGTTGTTGACCATAGAGGAAAAACAACAGAACTGGTACAACAGCGATATGTTAGTGACACTGAAATCTCTGCATACAGACACACACAAAAAAAGGTTATGAAATGAGATCTCTCCTTAGTTCACTGTCTATAATAACTTTATTCTACAGAATCTCCTGATAACATCTTACTCCACAGTCCAAAACCTGTTGTAGCAAACATGACCAAAGACAACTAGCTCCGCCTTTCACATGGGAAATACCCTGATGTGAAAGAGACTCTGAAGTCCTGTGAAAAACTTAACGCATCATGAGTCACTAGCTTGTAGAATGAGATACAATTTCCCCTTAATACACTGTTCTAATTCTGATTCTAGATCCAACTTCAGCGACAAAAATTTGAAGTAATTGTCTCTGTTTGACTTTATTATTCTCTCACATCATTGTGGAGGATTTTTGTCCACTCCTCTTTACAGTGTTGCTCAAGTTCATTGAGGTTTGCAGGCAGTCAATAATGCACAGCTCTCTTAAGGTCCAACCACAGCATTTCAGTCAGGTTGAAGGCTGGACTTTGGACCATTGCAACACTTTGATTCTTTTCTTTTTCAGCTATTCTGCTGTAGATTTTCTGCTGTGCTTGGGATCACTGTTCTGTTGCACAACCCAATTTTGGCTAATATTAGTAGTCGAACAGATGGCCTCATATTTGACTCTAGAATACTTTGGTATACAGAGGAGTTCATGGTTGAGTCAGTGACTGCAAAGTACCCAGGTTCTGTGGCTGCAAAACAAGCCCAAGTCATCACCCCTCCACCGCCATGCTTGACAGTCGGTATGAGGCGTTTGTGCTGATATGCCGTGTTTGTTTTCAAACATGGTGGTGTGTATTATGGCCAAACATCTCCACTTTGGTCTTGTCTGTCCAACGGACATTGTTCCATGATCCTTGTGGTTTGTTTCACTTTGCAAACCTAGAGAGAAGAGGCTTTCTCCTGGTAGCCGTTTCAAACAAGCTATGCTCATTCAATCATTTTTACTGTCATTAACTTTAACATTTAACAAGTTAAGTTAGGCCTGTAGAGTCTAAGATGTAGCTCTTGGGTTTGTCACAATTTCTCTAAGCACTGTACAGTCTGACCTTGGGGTGAATTTGCTGAGACGTCCACTCCTGGGAAGACTGTGGCATTGTGTCAACACACATCTGAACGCTCCAGATGAGCAAACTGCCAAAACTTCTACTTATATAGAGGTAGTCAGACTGGCTGATGATCAATTAATCAAGTGCATTTGATGAGCCTATGAAAGCAGTAACTTGGTATTTCACAGGACTTCATAGAATCCGGTGAAAACTTTTTTGAGGGTATAGTGGACAGCTATATAACCTTTAGTTTTGACATGATTGAGGGGGTAAACAATCACAGAAATAGATTCAGAGAAACGCAGTGAAGGTTTAAAATTTGAGAACCTTATTTCAAATCCCACCTTTTTTAAAGTGCCACCTTTTAAACAGCCAACAATTGAGCCTACATAAGGTTCGTGTCAAAACGTGACCTGGGACTGCAGCAGGAGCATGAGTGTGAATCACACCAGGTCTAAACAAGTATGACAGCTCAGCTACAGGCAGTGTGCTGAAGCAGCATGAAGCATCACACCAGCCCAGCAGAACGGCTACATGACATGCAGAGAGCAAACCAGGAAGAAGGAGTGCTCAGCAGAAAAAGTAGCAGGGATGAAATAATTAGAGAGATAACTGAATGGTGTCCTCACACATGCATGGTCGTTATCTTACTGGATGGTGAAAACACATAAGGCTCTGGAGGAATGTGCTTAACCCAAAACTCTGAGTTCTTGCGTGAGAAATTGGAAGCTGTGTATGTGTTTATACTAGGTACTTTAAAAGTTTTTGATTCAAGGGTTTTCCTGTCTTTTAGCAGCCCAAACAAGAAGCACCTCTAAATATGACCAACACAGAAAAAGATGCAAAATGTTTTTAAGTTGAAGACAAGTTTCTCCTTTTTTTGCCTGTATGCCTCATGTATAAGGCAGCACGTACCCTACTTACTATACAATTCACCCACTATAAAGTATAGATGCATCATAACTGCAAAGTCAAAATCAAATAAAATGCCATCACTATATGATCAGTGAATTTATAATTACATTTTTGCATCCATAAAAATACTTATTTAGACTTGAGTTATTAAGAGGTAAGAACATATTCTACTTAAAGAGTTCAGGCCCGATGCTTTCTTTGAAGGACTTCAATGAGAGGGTGTGCATGTAACCTGTGTGTAAATGTAGTTGCTGGGTGTGTTTCGAGGTCATATTACTCCAGCTGGTAAGAGAGTGCCTACATTTTAGATGAGAATAATATCAATATATCTAGTCAGGTTGACCCCAGAAAGGAGGGATTCCTGGGACTGGGTGCAGTTGCTATGTGCCACTTAAACTTCTGATGAGAGATAGTCTTTGATATGTTGCAGAGACACACTTGCACAGAATTCCATTTTTTTTCTCCAAACATGACTCACTGAGAACTTCTGGGTGTTTCTGTAGGTGGTTTCATTTTGTGTATGTGTCATTTGCACTGTGCCTTGCGATAAATCCTGTAAGACACTGTGTTAGCCGTACCTGTCCTTGCTGTGGCTGTGCGATGATGATCTGTCCAGGCTGGATGGTCGTTGCCGTCTGTGCAGCAGGTTGCTGACCCTGTTGTGTGCCCTGCACCTGCACGGCTCCAGGCTGTTGCGCCAAGGTGAAGTAGTACTGTACTGGCTCCGCTGGAGCAACCGACTGACGCATATCCTCCTGAGGATGCGACAGACACACGTGCAAACATACACACGTAAGAGCCCTATCAGTCCATTACATCTCCATGAATTATTTTTGCGGGTGTAACGGTAGAGGCAAGCAACTCTGATAAATAACTGATGGGATGTGGCTTAGGAAGAGTAACGTAATCTGGATCTAAGATCCATTACAAGCATCATACTGGTCAATAACGTACAATGCTGGTCTGGAAGCATGCTGGGGTGAACATGGTGATGTTCTGATCAGTCAGCAGCAATTTACATTTAAAATTGAATTATTATAATATGTGATGCTAATTATAATAAAGTAATTGTAATTATTGTTTTATGTACAGACACACTCTCCCTGTCCGTCCTCTTCTCGGGTCAGCCGCAGAAACGCAGTATCAGAGTTTGACAGATAACTCAGTATAGTCCGGCAGGTTAAATGCTGAACTAGAATCCAGGTATTATAATTACAGTCTAATAAACTGTCAATAAACAGACCCATGTCACTTTGCTTAATAAATGAATAATGAGCAGGCTTCATCTTGATGAGGTTTCTCCATCACCAGAAGCGTAAACACCCCTCTCCCAGCTCCATGACAACACAGCTGAGAGTGTAGGATGTTTACATGCCTGGAGACAGTCTACTTGACAACAAATTTAAATATCTCACTCCACCATCTGGTAAACTTAATTTTTTATGCAGGCCATCAATCACCTGCCAAAACATTATAGAGTTTTCTTTCATTATCCTTCTGAGTTGTATTTTGCTTCAGAAAATGTTTTTAACATTTCATACTAGTAGTAGCCAATGGGATACTACCTTAAACAAACCAGTTTAATCACTGGAGTTAATGTTGGCTGTCTGAGGCAATGAGATGCTGCAAACATCCGACTGAAAGCCCTTGCTGTCAAACCCCAGCTTCCAGTCAAGGATGTTTACAGCACCTCCAGGTTGCCAACAATGGAAAAGTACCTGAGATGAATACCCAAATCACCAGCTCTTTATCCTACGGTAACTTTAATGAGATACCTCCTGTTTTCCTGTCACAGTGTAGGTAATGAATACTTTAATGAGACTGCTTTCATACCTGTCGTTTAGGGGGCTTCAGGTCATCCCGGGGCACAATGTCAATCAGGAAGTCAAACTGGTCGAACTTTGTTATTGCCATGGCAATGTCATTCCTCTGCAAAGACAAAATACAGAGAAAGTCAAGTGAAGAGGTCAGGGCTTAATTATGCTAATTCCATAATGCAGCTACCTATTTATAAACACGCCTCGAGGTCTGAGGTCATTACTCCTGAAACAGCCACACAAAAGGGTTTCAAATACAGTTCCTAGTAGTACTGAAACGAATGTTTGCTTTCATAATTGAGTTTAAAGGACAAGTTTAGAGCTGAATCCGTTAACATAGTGCTCAGAACTCCAGTAACACATGTAATATAATAGAAGAACTTCATTGCTATACCATAGAAAATATCTATATACACTTACTGGCCACTTTATTAGGTACATCATGCTACTACAGGGTTGGACCCCCTTAATTCTTTTCTGCATACACTCAACAAGGTGCTAGAAACATTCCTCAGAGTTTTTGGTCTATATTGACATTTAGCATCATGTGGTTGGTGCAGATATGTTGGCTGTAAATCCATGATGCAAGTCTCCCATTACACTGCATCCCAAAAGTGCTCTATTGGCCTGAGATCTGGTCAACAACAATATTCAGGTAGGCTGTGGTGTTTAAACAATGCTCAGTTGGTACTAAGGGCCCTACACCATTACGCCACCACCTCAAGCCAGAACCCTTAACACAAGGCAGGATGGAGTCATGTATTCATGTTGTTCACACCAAATTCTGATCCTATCATCTGAATGCTTCAGCAGAAATTGAGACTAATCACACCAGAATTTTTTTTGCAGCATTATATTATCCAATTTTGATGAGTACATGTAAACTGTAGCCTAAGTTTCCTGTTCTTAGATGATAGAAGTGACAAAAGTCTGGTTTTCTGCTGCTGTAGTCCATCTGCTTCAAGGTTCGACACATTGTGCATTCAGAGATGCACATCTGCCATACTTCATAGCGAGCACTTATTTCAGTTACTGTTGCCTTCCTATCAGGTTGAAGCAGTCTTGCCATTCTCCTTTGACCGCTGGGATCAATATGGCATTTTCACCCAGAGATAGCTTCTCTTTTTCGGACCAGTCTCTCTGGTTGTATGGTAAAATCTCTAAAAAACCCATCTAGCACCAACAGCCATGTCACATTCAAAGTCACTTAAACCCCCTTTTTTCCCCAATTCCGGTGCTCGTCTTGTCATGCAGGTCATTGTGACCATGTCCACATGCCTAAATGCACAGAGCTGCTGACATGTGATTGGCTGATTAGAGATTTGTGTTAATGAGTAGTCGAAAAGGTATACCTTCTCAAGTAGACACTGAGTGTTTAAGACACAAAAAAGAAAAACAACCAATCATATATATCCATATGCTAATCGACTACAAGGGAACCCAAGCCAAAACACGCTTTGCTTGCTGTATATACTGCACATGCTGCTGGAGTTTTGTCCTTAGAGTTTTTTGTCTCCTCACACACCATGGAAGTAGGTGGAGCTGTGCCACAAACCTCTAATCTGCTTCTTGATTAGTCATTGGAAAATTAATTTGAAACTAGATAATTCATTAATCAGCTGAAACATTTTTCAAGCAAAAATGTGCTTATCACGGCTCCTAAAATGAAGGGTTTGTTGTTTTTCTGACTTAAATGTTAAATAAATATGTTTGAGTGTTCTCTGTTGGACAGATAGAACAAGTAATTACAATACATCACGTTGGTCTTTGACAAATTCACACTTTTTATTTAGACAAATAATAATTGTTAATTAAGTTGAAACAATTGGCAGATTATAAATGAATGAAGTAATCACTTGTTTTAGGAAGTAATATTAAGTGAAATAAATGTTCTTCAGTTTCAAAAGGCAAACTAAATAATAAAACAACCACCAGAGGACCACAGTCAGAAGTGCATGTGTGTGGAATAAATGGAAATGAAGAAGAATGACATTTTCCTGCCCTCATGAGCACATGCTCTGCTTCTATACCCCTTCCTATATCCACACCCGTGTGCTGTCTCTGTGGAATTTTCCACAGGATATTGGCTGTCAGGAACCCCCACCCCCCACCCCCGCCCCCCCATTGTGGCCCTCCCTGCACTAGAGTCTATATTTAGTACCTTGATTAATATCTGGTAACATCAGGTCACATCTACACTTGTTCTATTGATGAGCGTTGCTATGGTGACCCCAACTGGCGTGCCCTCTTCACAATAGGACTCTACGTGTGTATGTGCAAAATGGAGGGCACCACTTTCCCTCACTTAAGCAAAAGAAAAAAACTAATTACATATTCATGAAGTGAGGCATCACATGGACCTAATGCGTCATCTGTAGTGTACACAGCAATTAGCATGTACACATTCACAGCAGAGGAAGTTGCTACTTGCACTGTAGAAGTCTAAAAACAGTTGCATACCAAAAAAAAAAAAAAAAAGACTACTAT
>VUQH01034647.1:30949-74920 GCA_015106775.1 Etroplus canarensis
ACACACAAACACATTACATATATATATATATATATATATATATATATATATAGATATATATACATACACACACGTACACAAAAATTGCTCAAAAAATCAAAGGAACACTTTTTAATCTGAGTATAGCATCATCTCAGTTAAACTTCTGGGATATTTATCTGGTCAGTGAAGTTATCAGAGGGGGTCGTTAATCAGTTGGAGGCCACTGACATTTTTTTGCATTTGGTTAGGATCAGGGCCACTAATGGTAGCATGAGGCCATACCTGGATCCTACAGAGTAGCCCAACTCCTCCAGGATGGCACATCAAAACATGCCATTGTCAGAAGGTTTGCTGTGTCTCCCAGCATAGTCTCAACAGCATGGAGGAGATTCCAGGGGACAGGCAGTTGTTCTACGAGAGTAGAAACGGACTTCATGCAGATGACCTAAGGGCCCGATGTCCTCTAGTGGGTCTTATTCTCACTGCTCAGTACCAGAGAGCTCGATTGGCATTTGCCATAGAATACCAGAATGGACAGGTCCGCCACTTGTGCCCTGTGCTTTCCACAGATAAGAGGAGGTTCACCCTAAGCACATGACAGATGTGAAAGGGTCTGAAGAAGCCTTGGAGAATGTTATACCTCTGGTAGAGTACCCAGGCTTGAGGAACACACACACACCACCCCCAGGGGTGAGGGTGGAGATATCTATCTATATAGCTAGATCTATATATGTATACATGTGTAAAAATCAAGAACTAAAGCACCTAGCAATGCAGTTTGTATACGTATAAATGCATGGTTGGATGACTTTGGTGTGGAAGAGCTTGGCTGGCCTGTACAGAGGCACAACTTCAACCCCACATAACACATTTCAGATGAACTAGGATGGAGATGGTGAGTCAGGCTTGAATGTCCAATATCAGTGTCTCATCTCACAAATGCTCTTCTGGATGAATGGGCACACAATCCAAAATCTTGTACAAAACCTTCTCGGAAGAGTGGAAGCTGTTACAGCTGCAAAGGGGGGGAAATTAATGCCTGTGGATTTAGAATGGGATGTCTTAAATGCTTTTCTTAAACGTTGTCTAATTCGGGGTAGCAGAGGGCCTGAAGCCTAAACCATCTATGATCGCACGTTACACCCTGGACCAATTCACAGTCTAACGCAGGGCTAACATGGGCAGACAGACAACCATTCCTGCTTGTCATGCATGCATGAGAACATTGCTATTCTTGCTACTGGTAAGAAATTTAAAGAATTAAGACAACTGGAGTAGACAAGTGTTTTAATTCTTACGTTAGATTTTAACATTCCAGTACCCAAATTCTTTACAAATATCTAAAGCAAATAACAAAAAAAGAATCATAAAGGAAATAAATTTAGCCTCAAATAAGATCCTCAAAACAAAGCTTTACCTTAAAAAAACTGGATACTACAACCTATTAGGAGACAACAATGATGACAATTATTTCCTTGCCACAAGTTCCAGGAGGGCTGTAGTGATTTTGTCCAGGTTCTTAGAGTATCGTGGGCCCGTGGACATCCTGGATTCTTGTTCCATGAGGTGGGGAGGGGCAGAAGAGTGAGAGTCATAAAGCCCCTCGACAGGAGGCTGGTAGTCTCGAGGGTGTGTAGGTTCTTGAAACCGTTCAGGATAAAACAGTGGCTCATCCAAACGCTTTGAATGAGGTGCTCCAGGTTCCTCTGAAATAAAGATAGTAGGAAAAGAAGTTTAATGAAACAAAATGCAGAAACACAAACTTCCTCTGACACGTGGAACCTGAATCCATAGCTTACTGATCGTTTTATTTTAAATCTTTTAATCAACTTAATCACATACAATCAAAATTTGAACTTGCATACCTGTGCACATTTTGCCTAATAACGCACAGTGATGAGAAAATTACACAAATACACGACAACTAAATTCAAACTGCATTAACAGTAGACACATACCATACATTTAGAGAATACATTACAAAAGTTTCACCAGAACTTTGAGCTTCAGAAGGTGCTTTTAATACATTCGATAAATTAGTATTTGATCCATACTGAGCACAAACTACACAAATTTTCTACTAAAATAGTAAAAACCTGTTGTACCATAAAGAGCGTGAATATACACCTCTCCAAAATTCTGACTGTCAGATTTACTTGAACAGGTCTATTAATGTGATGAACACTACCTGTGGTCACTCTGCTAAAAACGTGTATGCACACGGAACTTATTTGATTGCAACTGAGGTGGGGACCAATGTGTCCTCTAAGCTATGCGCTTGCATGCGCGCTGCATAGATTTGCTGCATGCATGTGCGCTACATAGATTTGCTGTGCGCCGAGGATGCCAGTGTAGCGCGTGACTGCTCCTCCGAACAACTGTGCAGATGAATTTGTTTCTGCTGATTACTGAAATTTCCTGAGGGAGCTAGGGAGGGCTGGTTGTAACCAAGAAAGGATTTTTAAATGCAAAAGCAGTTGGATGATGATAATCATTTTAGCCGCATAATAATTCAAAGCTTACCAGCTGGCTGGAATTTTTCTTAAATCCAGGGACCCTCCCAGAGCTCTAAATTAAATCTGACATATCACCATGCCATGGAGAACATTTTGGCTGGAACATTAGAAAAAAAAAATTCTCAGCAGGTATAAGAGAAACAGATCTACCTCACATTTTATCCTATGAGAGTTGGGAAAGGTTCTGGCACCACTGTGACTCTGAGCTGGATAAGCAGTTACAGCAATGGATGAGTGGCTCTTTAGTGAAGTTGCCAGGGCTGTCTTTGTCAAAGAGTCTGTCCATAACTTTCATGGACAGAATTTCTAGGCACAAAACCAAATCTGGTTTTGCAGATGATGTGGTTCTGTTGACTTCATCTAACGAACACCTCCACCTTGCTCTGGGGCAGTTTGCAGCCGAGTGTTAAAGGGTGGGGAAGAGAAATAACGCCTCAGACTTGGAGTGCCTACTTCAGGTTGGGAAAGACTGTCCCAAGTTCAGGAGTTTAAGTATCTTGGGGTCTTGTTCACAAGTGAGGGAAGAAGGGAGTGGGAGGTTGACTGACAGATTGGTGCAACATCTGTAGTTATCCGTTGTGGTGAAGAGAGACCTGAGCATGATTTACAAGTTGATCTATGTTTCTAGCCTCACGTATGGTTACAAGCTCTGGTTAGTGACCAAAAGAATGAAACTGTGGATACAAGTGGCAGAAATTAGTTTCTCCCAAAGGGTGTCCAGGCTCAGCCTTAGAGATGGGGTGAAAAACGTGATCATTAGGGAAGGGCTCAGAGTACAGCCACTACGTCGAAAGGACCCAGCTGATCCTGCCCAGGATGCCTCCTGGACGCCTCATACATGAGGTGTTTCAGGCATGCCCAACTGGGAGGAGGCCCCGGCATATACCCAGGACACAATGGAGAGATTATATCTCTCAGCTGGCTTGGGAACATCTCAGTGCCCCCCAGAAGAGCTGGAGGAGGTGGCCAGGGAAAGGGAGATCTTGGGCTTTACTGCTTAGACTGCTGCCCCTGCAACTCAGACCCAGATAAGCAGCAGAAAATGGATGAATGGATGGATTTATACTGATCTACAACCTACTACACTTTCTTCCTAATGCTTTGTGAGAAAAGCGTGTGGGTATTATATTTTTAAGTGCTGTTTGAGACCACAGAAAAACATTTATCAATTAAGACAAACTGCAAAGTGATAATATTATACCTTCATAACGGCTTCTGTTTGAGTATCTTGGTTCTTCACGTACAGGATGGCGGTATTCGTGGTGCCGCTCCTCAGCTATATGCTCACGCTGCCTCCAGTCTCTGAAATCGAGGTCTTCTGGTTGTCTGTGGTGTGAATCTTCTCTAAGGGTTCTCTCATGTTGTTGCTGACGAGGCAGCTCAAGGTTCAGCTCCAAGTTTCTGGAGATCCCTTCTCGACTATTTTGCTACAATGGCAAAAACATACTTTTTTAATGGGTTTCTGCTGCTTAGCAGTGTCTTTGTATATTACATTAAAATAATGGCTGTGTTCAGGACAGCACATACCACAGCCTTCTCCAGCTTTTTCATCTTGAATTCTTTCAGAAGGCTGCAAAGTTTATTTTTCAAGAAATCAGCCTCTTCTGCATTCTCAATTTCAATATTACTCTAAGAGAGTGACAGGAGAAAAAAAGAGACACACTGAGTACCCTTTGAGTGAGTGGCTGCATAACATAAACATAAACATAAAACACAAAGCTGTGACTGTTGCCAGTATAGATCCGAGATATTACCAGCATATCGAAAACACCCTCTGACTCAGAGCCTCCTCTTTGCTTGCTTTCAGGATTATGTAGACTCTAAAAAAGCAACAAGTTTTAGATCAATAAAAAAATGTTACTGCATATTACTCTACCACAGATTTGTTTCTAAAATACTGGTAGGTTACTATTTAACCACAATGGCCTAATTTCAAAAAACTACCTGTGATTCTCTGTAGAGGTCTGAATACTGTGCTCCCGCAATTTCAGGTCTCATTGGTGCACTAAGTGGCCTAGAGTCACCTCCAAACTTTGGATTTGGAGGTCCATATTCATCCCTGTACCTCAAAGAAGCAATCAAGCATGTTAAAAAACCCCCAAAATGAATTCACGTTTATGAATTTATCAGGTAGCCACTGGAAAGCATTTTTTTACACTCACATCTCTCTTGTCATTTCCAATTCCTCTGGAGAGGCATCAGAGAAGCGACTCTTTCTTTTTCTTTTACCATGTCCTTCATCTTGAGCCCCTCCTTTCAGGAACCGCATGAAGGGCTCTGGGATGTCAGAGATAGTACTGGTAACTTCCACTTGTCTCTGGGAGGTCGGGGCTCCTGCTCTCCAACGCCCAGGTGTGTCAAATGCCTCATCTTGATGCGGTTCTCTCATTTCATGCCGATAATCTCTGATTATATTAAACAAATGGTCACGTGATCGATCACTCTCCCCAGATGCAGACAAGTTCCTTCTCCCGGCTTCTGGTTCACTCGATCCCTGCCTACCTGCTCTGTTCATGCTGTCATGTCTATCAGATTCCCTTTCCAGAGACCACTGTCGTTTATCGCCTTCAGGGCACACAAGTTGGGAGGGCAAATACTTAGCAGAACGGCTCCCGCCCCTAACATCGTCCTGTAGAGGGTCTCTTTCTGGGTAGGCTCTTCTATAAGGAGGCACCTCCTCTGGGAAATACCCATGCTGAGTCAGGCCACGAGGCAACTCCCCCCTATAATCATACTTGGAAGCGTCACCGCCCTCAAGTGCCACCCTTCTTTGTGGATCCTGAAGATACCCCTCTTCATATTGACTACGATAATCAGAGTCCATAACGCCTTCTCTGTACATAGGACCTTCCCTGAAATCTGACCTACGCAGCTCCTCTTGAATGCGCTCATAACTACGTGTGTCTGCCCACTGGCCTTTCCTCTCTAAGTTCATCTTAGGTTCATCTGGATGAAATGCAGGTGTATTTGAGAGACCCAAGGCATGCTTCCTTTGGTGATAGTCCTTGAGTTCGGGCAGTAATGGTGGCAAATCATGCGGGATTCTTTGTGGGATCTTCTGGTCTTTGTTTTGTCTCTGCTTTGGGTGAACTATGGAATAAGAATAATCCTCCAGTTATTTATCCCCATCGTATCATAATTTGAAAAAGGAATTAAATGCAATGTACAAAGCCCAATGTCAATGTAATGACTTTGATGTATTATAATAGATTCCTTGAATAAAGTACAAAGGGATCACATTTTTGAATCCCTTTTTTTGTTACCACTGTTTCACAGTTGTTCAACAATCATTACCAAATGTTTTTGCAATAATCCTAGAATTATTTTTTGTATAATCTATAGCCTTTCCCATGTCTTTTAAAATTAATTTCACAACATATTAAGTATACATTTATGTGTGAAAGAATGTTTTCAGAGCACTCTACAGTACCTTGCTAAAGTATTCATACCCCTTGAACTTTTCACATTTTTTCATGTTACAACCACAAAAGTAAATGTATTTTATTAAAATCTTATGTTATGGACCAACATAAAGTAGCATATAATTGTGAAATTGAAGTAAAATGATTCATGGTTTTCAAATTTAAAAAAAAAAAATCTGAAAAGTGTGGTGTGCGCATGTTTTCAGCTGTCTTTACCCTAAATAAAGTCCATTGCAACCAACTGCCTTCAGAAGTCACCTAATTAGTAAATCCACCTGTGTGTAATTTCATATCAGTATAAATACAGCTGTTTTGTAAAAGCCTCAGAGGTTTGTTAGAGAACATTAGTGAACAAACAGCATCATGAAGCCCAAGGAACACACCAGGCAGGTCACGGATAAAGTTGTGGAGAAGTTTAAAGCAGGGTTAGGTTAAATTAAAACATCCCACTCTTTAAACATCTCATGGAGCACTGTTGTTAACACACTGCATACCTGGTATATATGTACATATATTTATATGTTATATTAATATTTATGTATATTTAGCGGAGTGTCTGCAACTGAAGTAATTTCCCTCTGGGGATTAATAAAGTAATCTGATTCTGATTCAATCTGTTGTAAAGAGTATGGAACAACTGCAAAACTACCACATGGCCGTCCACCTAAACTGACCGGCCGGGCAAGGAGAACATTAATCAGAGAAGCAGCCAAGAGCCTCATGGTAACTCTGGAGGAGCTGCAGAGATCCACAGCTCGGGTGGGAGAATCTGTCCAAAGGACAACTATTATGTTCCCACTGCAGGCAATTCGGATTTTTTGACGAGATCAGATTTTTTTGCGTGGTCGTTCACATTATAATTTAAATGTGACCGCCGTCAGACTCCAGGGTGAACAGTCGCTGGCCCTGAAGCAACACGCATACACAGAAAAAAGATGTTACGCACAGCACGCTGTGTTTATAGAAGTAAATATGAATGCTAAAAATATCAGAATGTGATTAAAACTTCATTTTGTTTCCAGTAACTACCTCCATCAACACTGTCTGTCATGCTTGCTTTGTGCATTGTTGACACGCGATCTTGCCGTGGCTCACCTCTGTCGGAGCAGAATTATGATGTCTGTCTCACTTCAATGAAAAGTCGGATAAAATGCAATGTGACCATTCAGACTGAGGATGCTTTGAAAAATATCAGCTACATATCTGATTTAGGACCACATATGGAAATGGACTAAAAATGGTTAAAAAAATTCTATCAGTGATGTTCAGATTGTCATGGACAAATACGGTATGGACCACATTTGGGCACAAAAATCTGATTCTGGCCACTTTTGCCTGCAGTGGGAATGTAGCATTAGTGATCTACTCCACAGATCTGGCCTTTATGGACGAGTGGCAAGAAAAAAGCCATTGTTGAAAGAAAGCCATAAGAAGTCCATGGGGATGAATCTGGTCAGATTAGACCAAAAACTGAAGCTTTTTGCCTAAATGCAAAACGCTGTGTGTGGTGAAAAACTAGCACTGCACATCACCCTGAATAAACCATCGCCGTGAAAATAGTGGTGGCGGCATCAAGATGTGGGGATGTTTTTCTTCAGAAGGGACAGGGAAGCTGGTCAGCGTTGATGGGAAGATGGTTGGAGCCAAATACAGGGCAATGTTTGAAGAAAACCTGTTAGAGCCTGCGAAAGACTTGAGACTGGGGCGGAGGTTCACCTTCCAGCAGGACAGCGAGCCTAAATATACAGCCAGAGCTACAACGGAATGGTTTAGATCAAAGCGTATTAATGTGTTAGAATGGCCTAGTCAAAATACAGACCTAAATCTAATTAAGAATCTGTTGCAAGACTTGAAAATTGTCGTTCACAGATGCTCTCCTTCCATTCTGACTGAGCTTGAGCTATTTTGCAAAGAAGAATGGGCAAAAATTTCAGTTTCTACATGTGTAAAGCTTGGAGACAAACCCCAAAAGACATACAGCAAAAGGTGGTTCCACAAAGTATTCAGGGGGCTGAATACATATGCGTGCCACACTTTTCAGATTTTTGTTTGTAAGCACACACCATTTTCCTTCCACTTCACAATTATGCACTATTTTGTGTTGGTCTATCACATAAAATCCCAATAAAAATAAGTTTGTGATTGTAACGAGACAAAATGTGAGAAGTTCAAAGGGTAGGAATGCTTTCACAAGGCACTGTATGCAGTCCTAAGAAAAACTCAGTACACCCTTACTGCTTCCATAAGAATTAAGAGGATAAGTAGCAGCCAGGTGCTGCTAATCAAATACACTTGACTATACGATCAGTCAGTCTGACCACCTCTATAAAAGCAGAAGTTTTAGCAGTGTGCTAGCCTGGAGCATTCAGGTACATGTTAACGAAATACCACAAGCTTCCCAGGAGTGGATGTCCCAGTAAATTCACCCCAAGGTCAGACCATGCAATGCTCAGAGAAACAAGCAAAAAAAACAAGCACTACACCTCAGACTCTATAGGCCACAGTTACAATGTTAAATATTAACGTTTATGACAGTAAAATTATAAAAAGATTGCAAAAAAAAAATATGGCTTGTTTGGAAGTGATGCCACGAGAAAGCCTCTTCTCCCTAAAAAGAACATGGCAGCAAGGCTTAGGTTTGCAAAGTTACATGTGAACAAACCACAAGACTTTTGGAACAATGTCCTTTGGACAGACAAGACCAAAGTGGAGATTTTTGGCAATAATGCACAAAATCATGTTTGGTCGAAACCAAACACAACATATCTGCACAAACATATCATACCAGGGCACCTTGCAGTCATTGACTTGACCATGAGTCAAATGTGAGGCCATCTGTATGACAGCTAACTCTTGGCCAAAATTGAATCATGCAACAGAAAAGTGATCCCAAACACACCAGCAAATATACAACAGAATGGCTGAAAAAGAAAAGAATCAAGGTGTTGCAATGGCGCAGTCAAAGTCCACAATTCAACTCAATTGAAATCCTGTGGTAGGACCTTAACAGAACTGTGCATAAACGAGTGCTCACAGTCCTCAATGAACTGAAGTAACATTGTAAAAAAAAAAAAAAAAAGAGTGTTCTGAAATTCCTCCACAATGATGTGAGACCGATAAAGTCATACAGATAATGATAATTTCAAGTTATTTAGAAAGGTGGGTCTACAAGCTATTGAATTATGGTGGGTAGTTAAGTTTTTCATAGGACTACATAGACTGCTGTGAAAACTCTCTTTTTCACTGTACTGCAGGTAAGTACACATTAAAAACACCGTCATCATCATCAGTGGGGTTAGATCAGTGGTTCTCAAACTGTGGGGTGTGGGTGCAGGTGAGGCGTGGACAACCAGGTGAAAAAGAGCAAGTGAAGCTAAAATGAATAGATGGTTTTAATATGAAAACAAAACAAACAAAACTTTGCTGATGCTATTGCACTGACAATATGCATCTAAAATGAAATGTGGATCCTTTTTCAGTTGTTAGCGACTGATAAAATTCCGGGGTATAGGAAGTACATTTTTGTGTGGTGTGAGGCGTAAACATTTTTTGCCTTCAGAAGTGGGGCATGCCAAAAAAATTTGAGAACCTGGGTTAGAGGGACAATTAATTTGCATGCAGCACTGCCCGTACCTTTTGAGTTGTTCGATTTACCTTCAGTCCCCTTTTTGGGCGTTTTCTGAAATTAAAAACAAAAACACATATACTGTATGTTACAAAATAAATCTAATTTTATAAGAACATAACAATTGTTAAAATTCAACATGTCTGGCAACTGGTCATACCACTGGACTTCCTCGCCCATCTTGTCTTTCTATTATTTCTGCTTTGGCTCGCATGATCTTTCCTCCAAGGGTTTTTACAGAATGTTTATCCCAGGACATCAAGTCCGGCCGTTCCACTTCCTACGTAAACACAAAGGGAATGTGTTCTCATTTGGTTTTATCATCCTGTTAAAAAGCATCTCAGAAAAGAAAAAAGTGTTCTAGACAATGTTCCCAGTGTTTTACCACGTATCTCTGCCTGTGTTTGCGTCCAATCACATGACAGACCATTTCTGCAAGGATTGCCGACTGATTACAGAGCCTACAGAAGTATTTGGGGCCTATTAGTGGATCACTGCAAGGTCCTTCCTCCAAATAGCTCAAACCTGGTAAATAAAAACAGAAAAAGTTAACGCAGGATCAAATAATATGGTATTCCAAAAAAAACTGTCTAAAACTTATTCACCAATGATGGGCTCATCAAGCTTCAGGTAACCCAAATACTGTAGAATATCCTTAAACTCAGGTAAAGTGTTTCGTCTCACTGCACGTCCTGAGAAATCAAACACTGATAGTTAGCAAAAGAAAAACAAACTAGAGTGTTTTTAAAGATGACAAGTACATGGCGTACTTTAAGTATAGTACAGTACAAACACCAGGGCAATACTCCATCAGTGGTGAGTTTAATTGTTTCCATTTCAACTCACAACCTTGTCTCTCAGGGCCTTATTAAAGGTAACGTCCACTGGGCTTTTACACCCGAGCCTACAAAGATCATCGGGCCGGAGCTTATCCCTGGTTTCTTTAGCGTGAAGCGACTTAGGAGTTAGACTCCTCCTGGATGGGATGCTAGTCCATCGCAGGTTACCTTCCCAGTATTTTACTGGTATCCATTTTTTGCTGCTGGGTGGACAGAGGCACACTTGCGGTTGGAACCTCGCCTAAGGGTCTTGGTACGGTGGGGGTCTGACCAGGATTCGAACTCACAACCTCTCGATCGTGAGCCCAGCACCTTAACCATTACACAGGTGAAAGGGAAGATTATAAGCCAAGGCTGGTATACTGTAGTTACAGCTGAAATGTCAAAAAACGTGTTTACTTACTGAGGTTAGATTTCAGATGAGTGACCATACATTATAATGTAAGAACTCCAGTCAGTCAAAGTTGCACAATGTTGCACAAAGCACACATACTGCTTTTTTCATGTAATCATACATACATACATACATATTTCCTTTTCTGTTTTGAACCCTCCTCCCATGTGAATGATGTGCATACTTTCACAACATGTTCCTTCATAAAAGACAGTTATCCAATAGAGCTGCAAAGTTGTTTACTTGTAGCTTTCATCATCTGAGTCTGCAGCCAGTAGTAGAAAGTACTTCTGCACCTACAGTACTGATGTTCCAGAACCAGAATAACTGAATATGAACAGAAATATATTTGCTAAGGCAAAGGTTAGCCATTGTGGCCCAATTCTGTGCCAGTGACATGCATTTACATGACATTTTGTGAAAGGAAGATTTCTTTTTTAGAAAATGATGAAGAATCAGCCAGCTGCAGCTGTTGCTTGAAGAGCAACACTGGAAAAGATGCACATATTGAGGGAGAGGCAGATGTGATTGCTCATGCTAAAGACCTCAGAGAAAAGGAGGTCAGTAGTTACATATCAGTGGCCACAGTGTTCTATATGCTTGAAGGGATAAAACGGAGGAATAAAATGCTGCATTCCATTTGAAACGAAGTACGACATCTCAAGTTTCTAGTTGGAATTTTTTACCTTGAACACCTTCCCAAGTTGGACTTTCCACTCACAAAGTTGGAGCATCCACGCCAACCCCAACTTCACAATCCACAATGCCAGCAGCAAGTATAAACAGCAGTAAAAATGTAGAACTTGTAACCTGTCCTACCACTGCTGCATATTTGTAACATCGTCCAGACTCCATCCATGAATGTGCTGCAGCAATATTTTCAAGCACAAACAGAAAAAAAACAGGCATTGTGTTGTACTCCTGGCACTGATAGCGACGGCTCTACCTCACTAATGAGCAAAACATTGCCGGCTTTTCCAACCATACTATTGGAACACGATCAACTCGGGTGCAATGTCACTCCCAGTTCCGAGACCAGCCTCAAAGGTAAAAGTAATGTGGTAGGAGAGCAGTTTAGCCTTTTTTTTCTTCCACTCAGTGAAACAGCTGATCACAGGTATTAACAGTTAATTAAGTCACAAAACAGCTGTTAATGCAGCCACATTTGACATAAATATTAAAGATGCAGAATGAATGGGGAATCCTAAATAAATGAGCAGCGAAACCCAATAAATGCAGCTGCTTCCACAAGTGCACTTCATAGTAAAACTAAGCAGCATTCAGTCACACTTTGTGCCATGTACAGAACTGCTGAGCAGGCTCAGTTGTTTCCGTTTTTTAATCAAGATAGCAAGAGGAAAACATCAAAGTGACTTTGAGAGAGGGTTCATTCTTTGGGCATGGACGGCAGGAGCCTTAATTACCTAAGGCTCCTACAAGCTGTGAGATTTCAGCACTCTAAATTCAGTGCAGGTCACGCTGAGAGACATGGATCTAATAAACATGGGTAGAACATCAAGTCTGATGCACTTGTATAATAATACCTACTGACTCATAGGCGTTATCCATTTTTGTGCTACATCCTCCTTGTTGCAGTCATGTTAATGACTGGAGACGCATCACACAAACAAAGCTTCTGCTACAGCAACTCCAAAGCATTTTCTCCTTGGTTGGAAACATCTGGTATGGAATATCCCACTTCCATTTATTCTGGGTTTTGTCACAAATGTTGATGTCCCGTTGATCAGTGCATCATTTTATAATGCATTCTCACTGGTTGGTTTGTCAGACATAGGTTGTAGCTGCAGTGACATTCTGAGTTGTCGTCACAAATTTCTGACCCCGTCAGAAATTTGCCCCAAGCGCTGTTTAATAGAGGCCATTACAACAGCCAACTTTGGTCTTCTTTCACTGTGCGATGTATGACCACAGTTTTGGAGCCAAAGATGTCATTTCTTTCACGTTGGTCAGCACAAAATTGCACAGTATATCCAGCTTCAGATTGTTCAACTGGCTAATTTTTCAGTTCAAATTTGTAGAACTGCAAAAGCCCACATTACAAAGAAAAATGGTCATTTGGGAGTTCAGTGGTGCAAAAGATAGTAGTGGCGTACAGAGATGAGGGAAAAAAATTGACGTCATCAGATGAGCCACTTGTAACCTCATTCTGGACAAGTGGGCAAGTGCATGCGTGGTGTAATGATCACTGCAAATCAATACAAAGTTGTTTTCAGTGATCCCCTTTTTGCTGTAATGAAGAATGTATATCCTAATGAGAGTGGCCTCATCCAGGATGGCAAGGCTCCTATTCATTGTCGAGGATTTTTGGGGCGGATCGTGATTTTAGGGTGTAAAAACTGATATATACACTTGTAGTCACTTTATTAGGTACACCTGTTCCACTAATCCCAAATATCTAATTAGCCAATTACATGGCAGCAAATCAATGCATTTAGACATGCAGACATGGTCAAGATGACCTGCTTATGTTCAAACTGAGCATCAGTATGGTGAAGAAAGGTGATTTAAAAGACTCTGAATGCAACATGGTTGTTGGAGTCAGGCAGGCTGGTTTATGTATTTCACAAACTGCTGATCTACTGGGATTTTCCCACACAACCATCTCTCTCTCTAGGGTTTCCAGATAATGATCCAAAGGAAAAAAAGAGAAAATATCCAGTTAGCGGGAGTTCTCTGGGTGAAAATGCCTTGTTGATGCCAGAGGTCAGATGAGAGTGGCCCAATGGCTTTCAGCTGTTAGAAAGGCAACAGTAACCCAAATAAACACTCAACCAAGGTATGTACAAGAGCATCTCCGAATGTACAATATCTCAAACCTTAAAACAGATGGGCCGCAACAGCAGAAGACCATATCAGGTGTCAATCCTGTCAGCTAAGAACAGGAAACTCAAGTTCACCAAAATGGACAATATAAGATGGGAAAAACGTTGCCTGGTCTGATGAGACTTGATTTCTGATGTGACATTTCGATGGTAGGGTCAGAATCTGGTGTAAACCACACAGAAGCATGGATCCACCCTGCCTTGTATCAACAGTTCATGCTGCTGGTGGTGGTGTAATGGCGTGGGGGATATTTTCTTGGTACACTTGGGACTCCTTGGTACCAATTGAGCATTGTTTAAATGCTACAACCTACCTGAATATTGTTCCTGACCACGTCCATCCCTTGATGACCAATGTTCCCATCTTCTAATGGCTGCTTCCAGCAGGATAAGGTGCCGTGTCACTAAGTTCAAATCATCTTAAACTGGTTTCTTCAACATGACAATGTGGAAGAATATGGAGGAGCAGGAAACTGGCATTACTGATGTGCAGCTTACAAATCTGCAGCAACTGTGTGTTGCTATCATGTCAATATGAACCAAAATCTCTGAGGAATGTTTCCAGCACCTTATTGAATTGAAGAATTAAGACAATTCTGAAAGGGTCCAAGCTGGTACTAGCAAGGTCTACCTATTAATGTGGCCAGTGAGTGTAAAAGGCAATATTCTTTATATGTACACATTTAGCAACTTACTTAACAGACCACTGTCTGCTTAGCTGTTATGTGTACTCTGCCATGTATGCATCCGCATATCCGCAAATTTTGTGTGACTGCATGGTCTTGTCCACAGAGACACAACACGACAATGGACAAACTACCCATGCACCCTTCAGGCAGGGGTGAAAAAAGTGCAACAGGAATGACTACTCCTCCGTGGTGTCTGCAACTGTTCTGTGTCCACAACCGAATATAATTCCCACCTTAGCGTTTGCTTTTCACCACCATCAAAAACCAAATGTGGGAATATTTTTTAAAGAATGGTGTTTAATCCCTCCAGCTGAAATCCAGACACTTGTGAAATTAATATCCACTTTTGGACAAAACATTTCTGGGGGACAACCTGGGCGCAAATACCCAGTGAAGAGGTTATCCAGAAATACCCTCCAAGACTTTTTTCCTTTTTGAATTGACACCACTAAAAGAAACTGATGAAGTAGACGGCCATCACTGCTTCTTGTGTCTTCTTTTCTGATAATCGGGTTTCAGCCTCTTCATTTTCTGTCTACACTGCTATGCTGTCTGTTAGATGCCAAGTAACAAGCTGAGGGGAATTGGTTTAATGTTTACATTTGCGGTGCTGCATTCATGTGTCTGACCAATGAATGTACACTCGTGTCTGGACCAATCACAGTCCACAAGTTCCTCTTATGCTGGGAAAGTAACCACGCCAAAGACCCTGCTTAGAACTGATTTGAGTTCATAACCATTCAGTGACAACAACAACCACTGACTGCTCTAGACTAGCATGCTGCCCATTAAAACCAGGAAACGGATGAGAGCAACCACTATTTGTTCATATGTAGATTTAATTACCCACCAGAACGGACACTATATATAAACATGGCCAGGAAAAACAGTGTCGGAAGGTGAAGTCTACTTACCAGCAGCTACTAAGCCATCCTCTTTCTGCCAGGAACAAAAGGAGAACAATAAAAATTAAATCAGTCAGTGCTGGGTAAACAATACCAGATGTAGTTCACCTCTGCTACAAACAGAAAAAAAGGATTATATCATGGAATCCGGACCCATGTTAGAATTAAGGGGTAACCAAAACCACAGCTCACTTGAGGTGCAGTAAAGGTAAGTATCCTCACCTGTCTTCTTAGTGTGTCCTAGAGTGTAAGGAGGTGAAGTAGGTAAGGACAAAGGAGTTTGTACTCCAGTCGCTTTTAAACACAACTGCATAGTAATTAAGCTCCCATCCTGGGAGCTTAAATGAGCCAAGAAGAAATTTCTTGTGATTATGGCTATCTATATGAAAAGAAGGACGGTGTAGTGTTCTTCAGGGTGGCCAAAGGTTCTTCTATGAAGACCCTTTGAGGGATGGTTCAAAGTCAGTACCTCATCCTAAACCAGTTCATCACGTCCCAGAAGCCACTTCTGCTTCTATGCTTAACTGCACTGACCGTATTTGGCAGTGGGTTCTGCCAAAATGTAGCTTCCCAAACACCAGTGCAGTGGCTGACTTCCTCTAGTGCAGCCACATCCAAAGAAGTTCAGATGCGGCAGAAAAGTTGAAGTGGCTGCACAGTTGAGCATCTGGAGATGTTGAAATGCCCACATTTTTGATTTGTTGTCTGCCAGGCTTCGCTGCACAGTACAGTAATGAATATAAAGTCAGCTTTTAAGTCCACATGAGCTTCTTTGAAGGCACCCTTCCACAACATTACAAGCAGGAACACCAGAAAACTCACACAACTTTACCTGGGAGAACACCCCCAGGTCAACGAACAGCAGATGATTCCAAGAAATCTAGTGGGGCACAGAGTTAGCAGGAAGGAGTTCAAAGACATATGAAGCAGACGCATCATATGTAACAGTGGTTCAAGAACATTTCCCATATGAAACAGTTAGCACTGCAGAATGATCACTCCACCCATTATCATTCTGCTTTATTGTTAAAAAACAAGTTTTCTGTGTTTCTTTAAACCAAACACAACTGTCTTCGATGGCACCAAGACCAGGACATGGCAACATGAAGGCACCCCTACAAAATAACCCAGATTTGGGAGGTGGTAGGAGCCTTGTTTTGGCGAGGGTTGCATTTGGGGAGATGAGCACAGTACTGAGGGTAAAGGTCTCGCATTTCTATGTAAATCTTTAGAACTATTCAACTAAACAAGCAAGCCTGCCTTATTGAACAATCCTAGTCTTCGTCAGAACTTGCCATTTTCAGCTGCTTGCTCCAAGGGCTGATGTAGTTGTTTCCCACAGTGAATGGCTGTGAATGCTGTACGAAATACACAGCCAAAGGCAGGCTTACACACTTAGTCTTAATCTTGCAAGACAAACTAATATATTACAAAACTGTATAAAACAGCTGCACACAAGGCTCTCTTTCACAAGACACTGTTCCGCAGAATGACATAGTTTTCCAGATGACCTGACTCCACCGGAGACCTTTTAACTCAAATTATTTTCATGTTCTTGAAAAGTAACCAGGACTTCAAGCAGTGCTATTGTTGCTTCGAATTTCCATACTTGACTAGCGTGGTGACTTGTGGACCAAGACACACCCAATTCAGCTACAGATGATGGCCTCCAGTAAACAAATGGCTGCTCCAGAATCAATTTGAGAAGTTGTCTGCAAAGCGGTCCTGAAAAAAATCCACAAAACTGCTGTTCGGGGAGACAACCTATGTCCATCACATGTAATGATGTGGGATAACATGAAGATGTAGTGCAAGCTGTAAAGGTCAATATGACCCAAATATTACCTTCTTGTTTGGTTTAAACTTGCTGCATGGGGCACTCTTCAAAGACAACTCCTTTGAAATAGCCCCACTAATCTTCACAACCGTCGAACACAAAGGTGGAAAGCATCCATTCTCCCTGGTTGATACTCCATCTCAGAAAGTGACTGAACACTTGACAGTTACTCAGTGATGGTAGGTATGGCTGAAGAGATGCAACCGACGATGCCTTATTGTATCAAATCTTGTACTTACTGTTCCATCAGTTTCTGTCTTGGACATACCTAGACGTGTATTTGAGTGGCAGGACTGAAATGAGAAGGGTTGCTGATGGCACCAGAAAAACAAAAAAAAGCTCCTGAGATGTTGACGGCTTGAAAAGAAGTTCCTTGTTTCCTGCAAAGAGTTAAATCTGAAACCCATATAGATTTGGGACTAAAGAAAAAACAACCGTAATAAAGCAAAAAACAGTTAAAGGTTTGCTGCCTGTTACGGTTGAGGCCCTCTCTAGGTGTGTTATTGCTGCATTACTAGTATACACTCTCCGGCCACTTCTTCACATATACCCGTTCAACTGCTTTTAATGCAAATATCTAATTAGGCTATCACATGGCAGCAACTCAGTGCATTTATGCATGCAGAAACTGTCAAACCAACCACTGTGTTGCTACTCCAGTGGTTTTTTTCTTTATCTTTCAGGCTGCTCCCAATGGGGGTCACCACAGCAGATCATTTACTTCCTTCTCACCCTTGCATCCTCTTCTGTCACACCAACCCACCAACACCCTGTTGGCTAACACCACTGGAGGCAGTTGTTGTTAACTCGGGTCTCCACCGATCTGGTATAAAAGTTGTATTATGAACCTGCATATTTGATTTGGCAAAGATTTTATGCCAGATGCCCTTCCTTACACAACCCTATCCATTTACCTAGGCTTTGGACCCAGCACTAGGAGTACACTTGCTTTTGGCACCCCCCCCCAATAGCTAGATTTCCACCCCTGCCAGCTAAGAATAAGAAGCAGAGGGTACATTAAAAATAGAACAACAGGAAGTTGGAAAAATGTTTCTTGGTCTAATGAGTCTCAACTTCTGCTGCAACATTTGGATGGTAGGTTCAGAATTTGGCATAAACATCATGATGGCATGGATCCATTCTGGCTTCTATCAATAGTTCAAACTGGTGGTGCTGTAATGGTATGGAGGATATTTTCTTGGCACACTTTGTGCCCCTTAAGGCCAACTGAGCATCTTATAAACACCATAGCCTACTTGAGTATTATTGTCAACCATATTCATCCCTTTATGGCCACAGTGTACTCATCTTCTAATAGCTGCTTCCAGCAGGATCACACCATACCACAAACCTCAAATCATCTCAAACTGGTTTCTTGACCATGATAATGGGTTCATTGTTCTCAAATGGCCTCCACAGTCACAACATCTCAATCCAATAGAGCACCTTTGGGATGTTATGGAATGGGAGATTTGCATTGTGCAGTTGAAAATATGCAGCAACTGTGTGATGCTATTATGTCAATATGGACACGGAATATTTCCAACATCTTCTTGAATCTATATCACAAAGAACTAAGGCAGTTTTGAAAGCAAAAGGGTGTCCAAAGTGGTACTATCTAGGCATATCTAATGAAGTGGCCGATGAATGTACAATGCAACATTTAGAGACTTATTAGCTTTCTGCAACAGTAGATTTCACAGTGTACCTTTATATGTCCTGGGGTGGTCAGGTGTATCTTGTATAAAGTATCTCCTCTTAAGGATTTTTCACAGACCTTAGTGAAAAAGAGAAAACATAAACGAATAAGCATCAGTCTGCTGACAGTTATACACAAATAGCTACACTAAATTAGGCCCTAGTCCATAACTTCAGCTGTAATGGTGAATTTAAATAACGCAGCACACCTAAAAACTATATTACAAATTTTAAAAAGAACAGGACTGCTTTAAGACCAATGTGCTAGGGCTGTGCGATATAGCAACATGTATAGGATGATAAACATGAAAACATCTATCATTTAATATTCTGCTCTATCATTTATTTCGGGTTGTTGCAAAACATACTGTTTACAAGGGATGTTCCTGGCCACTAATTACTAGTCAGTTTAAACATCTAAATTCTACATGTGGATACAAGAGCTATTTGAAACCATTAATCAAATGAAAATCATATAATGTTTTAAATGTTGCTAAAAAGCGCTGCACTTTGCACCGTGTATAATGTTGTGCACACACACATTAGTTTAAAGAGTGTGGCTAATGTTAGTAGTGCTAGCAGCAGCAGTGCTTCTTCATCTGTGCATCCACACAGCTGTGCAGGCTGTGGTTACACATTGCTTGAGTTGCATGATTATGAGAATTTACTCTGACACAGCCACATTACAATCCCTCATTGTCTGCATCAAAGTACTGCAAAACCATGCTGCTTCCAGCCACTGCCATCTGTCCTACAATGCAAGGCTAGGTTCCACTGCTTGTTTACAACTTCCCATCACAGACAGAGAAGCCCAGCAGTCTGTCAGTGCTCACTCTAGTTAACAGGTAATTGCTGTTATACATTAAGATGAATAAATCATTTAACCTCTGTTGTTTATGGAAATATTTGTTTTTACCATTTGGAAATGTGAATACCAACAAGGCTGCATTCTCTGCTACAGTTTAAGTTAGACATTTTTTTAATTAATATGTATGTTAGGCCTGCACTCATTGGCTTTTTAAAATTGTTTTATACTCTATACATTAATATTTTATATGTTTACATTCTTAATTAAGCATTTGTCCGCAAGTTCTAAATCAGGGTTGCTAAAGATATGACCAGCAGGCCAGAACTGGGGTCCAATCCAGCCCACTGGATGGCCTTTGAATATAAGGAGATTGTACTTTTATAGACTTCTTATTGACAAATACATAAACCATCACCTGTCATACAGCAAAGTTAAAAAAATCAAAATTTTTCTTTATTACTTGGTATTCAAATTAATAACAGGGAAGTCCCGTTGTTGCCATTTACAGCAGATTTTTTGGGGGTAGTTCAAAATCAGAATACTTTTTTAATTCCAGGGGAGAAATTGCATTTGGTTACATATGCTCAGTCATATAAAAAAATTATACATTTGAAAGGCAGTAGATATAAATTTGAGAAATAAGAAATAAGATAAAAAAATAAATAAACCTGTCTTTATGAATTACCATATGTAGCATAAATAAATTAAACATTGTGTACAATATGTAGTATGCACAATATGAACACAGTAAAAAAATATATATATTTTCAGTGATTTCACACAATTTGTTTGTTAGTTTGATTATTTCAATGAGAGGAAAAAGTCCTTTATTTCTTACAGTGTGAGCCGTGCTCTCGGGTTTCTTTGCTTTACTACAGCATCATTTCTTTAAAGTGTAGAACCCATATTCTTACAGTTGTTCTTCTTTTTGTTAAGAAATCTCAGGGATTTAATGTATATCTAAAAGTCTTTACGCCGAAAGCAAAAGGCAACAAATGAAATGTGTTTTTTATAAGCAAGTTAACACTCCTATTTTAAACGAAAGGTAAAACATAATCAAATATGAGTGTTATTCATTCGAGTATATCAACTAAAATGCAAACATGAAATAGTCCTCTCCATCCGGTTATTATATGCTCTATTAGTTGACTGACTTTATAGAAAATGTGTTATATTGTGATATATATCGTTATCGTGATATGAAATTTCGGTCACACTGACCAGCCCTACAGAGCTACAGCTAGCAACCTTGTTAGCTTCGCTGCTGCCCTGCTTTCATCGACTTATTTCGTGCTTTTAGCTAAATCAGCCTGCTTACCGTGCATTCAATAAATTTGGCCTCTTCGTCGTATGGTGTTTCCAGGTTATCCATCGTTGAGCGACCCGCACTAACCCTGCCTTCTAAGGGAAAAGCTACCAGCTTAGCAACTGTTTACCAGGTAAGGGAACTAAACCTAACTAGTTAGGACTTTAACGACACGGCCGCCGTAAGCAGAGGGTGCCAACTATTATCTAACGAACGTGTGTGCTATCTATTATATATATATATTGTAATCTGAGTGGCAATGATATTTAAACCGCATAGCACTGAGAAAGTCAGCGCAAAAAAAATGCTATTTCTTCCTGTGTGTCGGTGACACAGCTCGCCTTCGAAAGCCCACATGGGTGGAGCCGTTACTGAGGCACCGCCACAACAGAAGAGAAGTAACGGTGTAAAAAACCAACGCACCCCGAAAAGCAACGTCCTTTCACGCCCCCTGCTGTTCAGAGCTTTGATTGCACCTGATATCATTCAGCAGACAGGACTGAAAACATTTGTGCACTTCATCTTTATTTGGTTCTAAGAAGCATTTGCTTCATATTTACAAAAAACAGCTGTTGTTTTAGAGTCTGGCTTTGGAAACTGGGGCACTTCTCAAGCTGTGTGAGGCATCTGCACAGCAATCAGGAGACTTCAAGAAAAAAACTACGGAGCAACGCAGTAAACAATACGACACACTCCTTCACACATCGCTTCAGTACAGTAGACATCTGACATCCCATAGTAATTTGTTTGAGTAACATTTTCACCACCATGATGACAGAGTTACAATTCATAAGCACTTTTGAGCACGAGCAGGTATGATCCACCATATTTACATGCAAACTAGAATATGTACACTCAGCAATAATTTACACACCCCTTTCACAAAAAGGCTTTATGCAAATGACAATTACATATGTGGGTTTGCTTTAAGGACCATGGCTTTCTACTCGGCTCCAGAAAATGGTTTTCTAATTATCTCACATGTACACCATTCTCTTCTGAGGTCATTATTACATAAAAACAAGGACCTATAACCACGAGTTCAGACAGAGGCATTTAACAAAACAGTAAAAAGCAAAATACTGCAAATTATCATTAATGATCACACTAAAGGGACATACTCTGATGCATTATCTTAGTCGGTATAAATACAAAAATATCACACCAGATTTACTTATACCAATGTAAAGCTGTAAAAGTTAGATGGCAGGGGCCAAAGCATGAGAGGCCTGTGTCTGTTGATTTTAAGTATACTAAATGATGTGCTTACAGATGTAAAAATAAAATATTTCTGTTCAAATAACCCATGTGGATAAATAACTGATTGGAGACAGAATGAGAAGTACAGACTACCGTACAGGGACACAGAGACACTCTCCAAAGTCAGGACAGGGGACTATGGTAATGTCAGAGATCATATATTGAAGAAATGACCGAGATGTTTCAGTAGCATGGGGGATGCAAACAAGGAGGTGAAGCTTCAGTCAGTTTGAAGAGTTGTAGAGTCCTTCTGGAAGGTTGTTCAGACGCGATCGCAGCTCCTTTCGAACCTGGGTCACCCTCGCCAGTTTGCGTTTGTATTCCTGAAAAAAAGTCCACAACAAAAAATTCCATCAAAACTCAAAGATCCTGCAGTCTGAAGGAGTGACGTTCTGATATTGAGATATATATATATATAGTTTTCTGTAGTTTCAACAGCAATATGATAGAAACACAGCTTTTATCATGTTGAGAAATGAAGGGATTTGTTTTATTCCATCTTAAAGTGTATATTAATATAGGGCCCAAATATTATGTAAAAGTGGAAGATTTTACATGTGTGTTTCATTGTACATTACAGACTGAAATACTAAATTAAGGTTCAAAAGAAATCAAGTTATAAAAGTTAGGAACTCTAGTCAAAAATGACCATATAAAAATGTATCTATTTTAATTTGTGGTCACCACTAAACAAGGTGCACACGTACATTGGGTGAGGGTGTTGCAGCTTTAGTCTAATTATTTAATTGTAAAGCATTCAGTTAGGTCTTTTAAATATATGTGTCATTATTTTTAATATGGGTTTATGAATGAACTCCTAGATTGAGGTTTCCTAGCACTGTAATGAGGCCCATTAAAGAGCATCATGACAGAAGAAAAGTTTGCAACTGAGTTTGTACTGTAGAAAAGGAAGTCTTAAAAGTTTAACATCTCAGTAGTGACCACACAAAACAGCATGTAAGGTATTATATGAGTGGCTGAAAACAAGTCAGCAATAAAGGAATCCAGGTGGACAAAACAATTTCACCTAATGTAAAAGCTTCTTTTTTACTCCTTAAAAAGTACGCTAATAAACTGTCAAATTTCACTTTGATTCTCCACATTACTTTTAAAATATGCTTACTGTATATACATGCTGAACAGCACATGTAGCGTGTGTAGGCCAGTATTTTTAAGTTGAATATATATCACAAATTTCTAATTGGAGAAAATATGCTTTAGTCCTCTCAAACTGTCAAAAATGTCATCACTGAGCATTAAAAATACTAAGATTAATAAAATACTGTTAATTTATCAAGTTTTGACCTAACCTATGATATGATTAAGAATATTTAAGCTACAGCTCCCATTGAACAGAGCTTGATTCACAAGCTTACAGTGTGTAAGCACCATTTATTGTCAACACAACAACCAAAGTAAGCTTTAAATACCATTACTTTCGACCATCTTTAAAAGTGAACAATTGTACTGTATACACTACCAGGAACTGCAGGTGATAGAGCAAAATAAAAGCACTCACAAAATCATTTTCATTTTTTATTTTCAGATATTAATTTTTATTTTTTACAGAAGTTTTGACTGAGTGAAGATACAAAGATGAAATACTTTATCCTTCTGGCACCCTGTGGATAAGAGCTGGACAGTTACGGTCAACATGAAAAGCATAGCTGTGAGCAAACAAGAAAATCAGTAGCAATATTTTTAAAGCTCAAAGTTTTTTTTAAATCAATACTTACCTTATGGGCAGTACACACTGAGCTAAAAGAACAAGCATTTTCAGTGACTAGGATAAACCTCACTTAGATGTTTAGTTTCTATCTGATCAGGAGTCTTTGTAATGCCAGCAGGCCTAACATTAAAACTGAAACCTGCAGACTAGTTCAAAAACAACCAAAAGTATGCATCATGCTGAGAAATGTGAAAATATACTTCTTCACACTGTGGACAAACAAGGTGTGAACACACAGCACACAGACAGATGAACACTAAGAATGGCTGATGATGTGAGAGAGGTGAGCCAGACAAACACACATATATATGCAGTTTAAAAGAAAAAGTTATTCACGCACTTCAAGTTTCTGCTCATTCTGGGCCAAGCCGTCCTTTTGGCTTTGCAAGAAGACCGTTAGCGTGCGTGTGAGCTGCCTCCTGTCGTCAATCTCTGCCGCCAAGCGGCCACTGTAGTCTGCTAGCAGCATGCAGGCCTCCTCCACCAGCCGGGAGAGCCGCTCTCCTGATTCTTTATCTGAATTACAGAAAGCACACAGAGAGCAGCAAACAAAGCTTAAGCATTGTCACTCTGGGTTCAACCTGAGGTCACTCAGTTGTGCATCAATCCCAGAATGAAGTAAATGGCCTATATATAATCAATGCCAAATCAAACTGTTTCCTGTGATAGATGGGAGCATTTAATCAGTTTACTTTCAGTGCCCTGCTCAAGGTCACCTCAGTTTGTTTCCATGTTTTTTCTGCTGAGGTAAAGGCAGGAGCGCATTCAGAGACATGAAAGAGAAATACGGTACACAAAGAATCCTGAATGGAACGCTGTGGAAATTTTATTTGACTGCAAAAATGGCAGTCACACATCTCTCCAGTCAAAAGTGGTCATGATATGATGAATGTGCACTGCAGAGGGATAAATGTTTCACCATGCATTAGTGGTCCAGTCTCTAACAAAACAAGACCTAACAATCGCATGCGTCTTTGTTTTTCATCCAACTTTTTATTATTAACCATTTTAGTAAAGAAATGGTTGTGAACAGGGGCACAGAGTTTCCTATTAACGGACGTCTTTTTTGTTTAGTTTTTTAATATAAACAACACATTTATGTAAATTGTGTCAGAGCCACTGTGTCTTTATCCTACAGTCAGCATTATAAGCTCACCTCTCTCTACACTCCTAAGATATACCTGAGTTACTGGTATCTTCACATGCATGCCACTCGCCCATGCCGTGGGCACTGATGCACCATCATATCGTCACAGATGCTGGCTTTTGCACCTTTACCTGATAACAATCAGGATGGCCGTTTTTATCTTTGGCACAGAGAACTCCACACCCATTTTTCCCCCCCCTAAAACAAGCTGAATTGCGGACTCATCTGACCACAGCACACAGTTTCAGTCTTTCAGTCCATCTAAGATGAGCTCAGGCCCAGAAAACTCACAGGTGTTTCTGCATAGAGCTGATGTATGGCTTCCTCTGTGCAATACAATTTCAAGTTGCATTTCTAGATGCAGCAAAAGACTGTGTTAGGTGATAATGGTTTTCCAAAGTAATCCCAAGTCCATGTGGCTTTAATCATCACAGTTGCTTGGCAAATTCTTAGGCGGTGATGCCTGAGGGCTCAAAGACTGCATGCATGTATCAGCGGATTCCCATCTTGTCTTTCGCACACTTTGATGTCCCCGAATTCTCTGAATTTTTTCACAATATTATCCACTATAGATGCTGAAAGCCCTAAATACTCTGCAGTCTTCTGTTGAGAATTTTTCCATTTGAACTTATTAATATTTCTCTCACACATTTTGGCACAAAGGGGTGAGCCAAGACCCATGCTTGCTTGCAAAGACTGAGTTTCTGATGGATGCCACTTTTATACTCAATTATGATACCTCACCTGCTATCAATCAGCCTGCTTAATTCATCTTCCAAACTGGTTGTCGGAGCCAATCTCAGGAAAACATAACGTAAGTTTGAGTGATTTGAGTTTTCGTTTATGAAATTTTTATTTATAGAATGTGCCACAATTATGTTTATTGAGTAGTACAGGGCAGGTCTGGTCTGCCATATCTCATTTATCTGATTGACAGTCTTTATTTTGGTAAATGAAGTGTTTACCTATATAATGTAGTGCAGAGCTACATTCTTTCTGGTTCCGAGACACTTTGAATGTATTTGCTTTGTTTTGGAAAAGTCAACTGGAATTTATGGCTGACTAAATCTATCTTTAGTCATTTGAACAGCTCATATCTTTGTCCATGCTTTATGAAGTGTGTGCGTCAGGAATGCCATCTCTAATCACCTGTGGCTAGAGATGCATGTTTTGAATTAGCCACACTACCAGTATCACTTAAATATTCTGTGCACTTTTAAATATTATTTCAACTCTTTCCCAATTTTTGTTGAGTGTGTTGCAGCCATTGATTTGTGCATCTTTACAAAATGCAATTAAGTTGGTCAGTAAAACTATTGAAAATCTTTTCTTTGTACTTTTGTTAGTTATATAAATGTTCACATGAATTAACACGTAACAGATTATTTTTACTGCATTCTGGAAATTATCCAAACTTTCCTGGAAATGGAGTTTGTAATAAGTACATCTGTTAATGACAAATGGAACAGACTTTCATGTCTGCACATATAGTATAGACTGGTGTTGTGTGTACAGCTTCCTACCGGTGATCCTGTGAAGCAGTGACGTGTCCTGCACCTCAGCAGGAAGGGAGGAGATGCGCTGATGCAGCACTGAGTCGCCAGAGGCCGCGTTTTCCAGCTCCTGCAGAGCTCGGATTAACTCTGCTGTCTGAGGTAGAGGGAGGAGGATGATGATGATGTGTGTGTGTGTGTGTGTGTGTGTGTGTGTGTGTGTGCGTACGTGTTAGGGAGGGAGGGGGAGGCAGAAGAAGGCAAGGTATTTAAGTCATGAACAACACTGATGAAGAGAAAAAGGCACAGAAAGGCACACGTGAAATACAGAAGCAGAAGCATTAACTCAAATCTATGTGGCTAAAAAGTATATCATTACACCCTGTATTGATATCTACACTATTTAACAGGGACAGTACCTGTGGGGGCTCAGTTGGGGAGCTCTGGGAAGCAAAACCCTCATCATCTGGTTGGATGTCCTCATATGACCTCTTCTTGGCCTTCTTTTCTCCATCTGTGATTTACAAGAAAAAACACAATCCAGACACGGCAAACATTACAAGTAGAAGTCCACGTATAAATGTATAAAAATAAGACCAATGTATGATTTATACTTCCACGTTGACTCCATGTAGAACCTACGATATAGCCTACATAAATGGCCAGCGCTGTTGCTCACGTTTACGCATTTACGCTGCCAAAACATGAGTTGGCGGTGAGCTTTCTGGCTTCGAACTCATCCGTCGTCTCTGGTCGATTTGAAAAACGGCAACAAAAGAAGTAGTAGCCAGAAATGCACAGGAGGCACCATCCATTTCTAGGAAGATGCACGTTATTTGAGGGCATAAGTTACATGTAGAGTTTCAGAAGAGTTTGTGATTATGATGTACCTACAGCATAGCTTTAATATAGAAGCATAAACCCCACTTAAGCTATTAAGTTTAAACCTGCAGGCATATGGCACACTGACTTGAGGGGCTATCAGAGTTATGGCTGGGTGTTAAGCACTACATTCTAGCTAGCACAGGTTCTTGTTGAGTGAACTTACATAGGACTTGCGAGAGCTGATCCAGCAGGTTATGCTCATACACAGCTCTCTCCTGCCAGATGGACAAAACCCGACCCAGCTGCTTCTTACAACCCTCCTCGCCCTCTCTGGACAGAAACAAGCAGAGCAGGCACAAACACTTTGAACAGCTTTGTAAAACTAAAGTCAGGACAATACCAGAATAAAAAGGGTTAAATTCTTGAAAAGAACATATTTCAATGTGACTATACTAGGCATGCCTCAATATATTGGCCTAACATCACTATCAGCTGATATCAGCTTACCACCATTGGCCAATAAGATAACATTTATGAGTGTTAGTGACTGATGTTTATCTGTTTTGTTACATCAATTTTGCAATAAGGTCAAAGATAGCTCATAGAGCTGAAACATGTTAAAGCAATTACAGTTATTACAATGGTCAAATTATTATTTTAAACACTGGTTTAGCACAGAATTAAACAACAAGTGAATCCCTAGAACACACAGTACATGTATGTGTTAGACAGTCCTCTTATTGAGCTCAGGTGATGTTAATTGCTACAACTCTCCAGCACGTCAAAAAAAATCGTACAACTATTTGTCGTATTAATTTCGATTCAAAACTAATGTAACCGAACAATTAGGCACTTATTTATAAAATCTGACCTGTAAACATGTTTGAATGCATCAACGATGACTGGTGCAAAGTCCTGGGTGAACTCTGGTCCTTTTCTCTTGCTGTTCTGAATGACATCATTGGCCAAGTATAAGAAGGTCAGCTTGCGTGATACCTGAGCTGCATGGATTTAAAATATACAAATAAACATATTACAAGATATCTGATTCTGTTTTACAAAAGGCACAACCTGCAGCTGAACAATTTAGTAATAATTTTTAATTGTAACGTGATAAGAAATATAATAAAATCAACGAAAATATTTAACTCTTTATCAGAAATAATTTTAAGTAACACATACAGAATTTTTATATGCAAAGCCATGTTTTTTCCCAAGTACTAAAGTTACTCTATTCTATGTGCAGTTTATGCTTCACTATAGTCAGGAATACAATGTTAACTAACTTAAAATGACCACTACACTTGATGTTCATATCAGCATTAGGTAGCACAAATTTGTACACTAGAAATGTAAAAACTAAAGAAAGACTGAATCAGCTCATCTTTAGATATCTTACTGAGGGAGAAACTTAACAAAATGCATCTTCAGATTTGCCCACCTGGTGATTTAAAAAAAAATTCATCAAAAAGATTAAAACACTTTTTACTATTTACTATGTAGGGCTGCCTGTAGGTATCCCTGAATTGGGTCTAGAGAACAGAGATGTGCTTTTAAAAAGCTAAGCCCCTGAACATCTGTGGAGGATAAATGCACCTGTTTTTTGATTATGAACTAATGATGCATAAGTTTTTGTTGTTGTTGGATAAGGCACAGTCGACACTGAGATTACATTCATAAAGCTCCTTGGAGGGCCATATTTATCCCCACTGTCATTAACACTGAACTCAGTCACCATCCCAAAATACCACACCCACATGAGATATCATTAGGCTGTTGACTAGCAACCCAAGAAAAAGTGCACCATTATTAGTTACAATTACAGCAATACCCAACATCTCTACAACACACTTTACTGAACTAATTCAAAGCTCACAACAGCTCCACTGTGTACTGAATTCCATCTACATGGATGTTATCTCACAGAAATCAATGATAAGTTAGTTATCAGTTACTTCTAAAATAATACACTCTAAGTGAAAATAAGAAAAAATGTCATGAATCCATAGATCATTCCTTATATTTTAATAAACAGCAATATTTCATATATTTTTTTATTCAATTAAGTGCTGTTAAGTTAAATGAACAGTTTAAACACCAAATCTAAATGAAAATGAGCCAAAAAAAAAAGCTTTTATCCATACATATACAATTAATATCAAAAATCTTTTTTTTAAAATTGAAAACGATGTCAAATTGTGTGTTGTTATTACGGTGTTCATTCCAAGATGCTTGTCCACATCTTCTTTCATATATACACTTATGAGCTATTTTATTGGGTATGTCTAGCAAGTGCTGGGTTGGACCTCCTTTTACCGTCATAAGAGCCAGATTCTTCATTGCATAGATTCAAAAAGGTCCTGGAAACATACTTGGAGATTTTGGTGAATATTGACATGACAGCATCACACAACTGCAGCAACTTTGTCTGCTGCACATCCATGATGCCATTCTCCCCTCCCACCACATCCCAGTGGTGCTCAATTGGGTTTAGATCTGATAACTGTGGAGTATAGTGAACTCACTGTCATGTTCAAGAAACCAGCTGGAGATGATCTGAGCTTTGTGACATGCTGCATTATCCTGCTGGAAGCAGCCATCAGAACATGGGTACACTGTGGTCATAAAGGGACAGCCAGCAACTCAGGTAGGCTGTGGTTCTGAATGATGCTCAGCTGGTACTAAGGGGCCCAAAGTGTGCCAAAAAAACATCCCCCACACCATTGCACTACCACCAACTGCTTGAGCCATTGATACAAGCCAGGACGGGTCCATTCTTTCATTGATGTATATGTCAAATTTCTGAATGCTGCACTAGGTATCAAGACTCATCATAAGAGGCAATATTTTTCTAGACGTCTGTTGTCAAATTTTGGTGAGCCTGTGTGACCTCTAGCCTCAGTTTCTTGTTCTCAGCCATCATGAATGCCACCTGGTGTGGTCTTCTGCTGCTGCAGCCCAACCTGCTTCAAGATATTGTACTTTCAAAGATGCTTTTCTGTATACTGTGGTTGTAACATTGTTATCTAACTTACTGTTGCCTTCCTATCAGCTCAAAGTGGACTTGCCATTCTCCTCTGACCTCTGGCATCAGCAAGACATTTTAGGACCATTCTTTGTAAACCCTAGAGATGGTTGTGAGGGAAAATCCCAGTAGATCAGCAGTTTCTGAAATAATCAGAACTGCCTATCTGGCACCAGCAGCCATGTGATTTGCTGATTAGACCCCTGCATTAACATGTAGTTGAACATGTATATCTCATGAAGTAGCCTGTGAGTGTATATACTGCTACAGTGGTGGATGTTTGTATTAAAGATGGCCAAAGTTTCAAATAATCAGATCAGCGTATGTATAAGTAATCTCTGTGAGCCAAAAGCTCAGGCTTTAGACTGCTTTAAATGCTCAGTTTGAGTCAGCTCGTACAAGTCTTGGCTCTGCATGATGTCAGAGAGCAATTATTCTTATATGTGCTTTAGCTGTCAACACAGAAGTTTGTGAGGGGTAGCCAATCAGAAGATGGGGAGCTAAAACAGTATGTTTCACACAAAGTGGCAGACTGAAGTGCTGCAACAAGATTGGTACAGGTTTATTTTGAACAGAAATCATGCAAAGCTACTGTAGCAGAGTCTGAGAATCAGAACATGGAGCTGGAAATGAGCATGAGAGGGCTCCTTTAAGTGTTTTACAGTTAAACTTGTAAAACTGATAGCAGCTGTGGAGGTGGATGATACTTCACTTTATATAAAGCTGTTAAAACAGGGAGTTTCTTTAGTGCAGCTTTAAGTGATCGAGACTAAATTCAAGCACTGAGAGGTGAACTTTGCAAGCACTTATATGATACATACTCACATTATGAGTACTGTCAATAGTTTAACCTAAACCATCAATGTCCTGCAAATCACACAACTCATTTTAAGGAGTTTCTCAGCTTTTCTTAAGGTGACTTCATAGCACATAAACAAGGGCTAAATGAGAGAACTCATTGTCACTACAGGCGACACTAGTGCTACAAAACAATGTAAACTTTTAACATTATTGCTAAAAAAGCGGGGAACCCTTAGCAACAACCACTAACTATCTACTAACTTCACTGAACGAGCTTAAAATTGCCCATTCAGCTTTAGCCAGAACTAGCCTGCAGCTAAACGTTCCACACTCTGACTTGCAGAAGCATGTTCGCTGTCTTTCAGGAGACACTCTGCACTTCTCGTCAGCCTTACCTTTTTTCAGTTCATTGAACCAAACACTGACAATGGTCTTCGAGTGCTTTCTGTGGTGGATGAGCCATAAAGACAGCGTCTGCACACTTTGCTGAGAGTTGCTAAGCTCGGACAGTTTCTTCTCCAGAGCCACCTCAGAGAAAGCCGACATCTCGGAGAGATCGGGGGGGAAGGGGGGGAGAGAGGTAGCTCTCAGGTTTCTCCCAAACGCGCGGTCCACAGCACGTCAGCCAGTCATAGGACCTCTACAAGAGTTTCAGCCATCCAAATTAGATGCGCTATGCTGTTTCTGCTACACAAACGACTGCTTGTTAACGCTGACTAGCTGACACCGTCCTCTCTGTCTGTTTCGGGGCTGCCGTCTAGCTGCCTCCTGTGCTTGGTTACGCCTTCTTCTTCCTTTTTGTTTAATGGCAACCGGCAAACAACTGTTGAGTACATTACCACCATCTCCTGGACAGGAGTGGTAATACCTTAAATTCTCCTGATAAATAACGAACCTTCGGCTGCTCCCTTGTATTCTCCCGAAGACGTCATCACAGCGGACTGACCCACCTGCACTGGTGATTTAATTCAATTCAATTCAATTCAGTTTTATTTATATAGCTCCCTGTGTCTTTGATAAAAAGAAAAAAAATGAATATGAATTTACATTCTAATGTTAGTCCTCATTGCTGTGTGTAATTCTTTACAATCTGCAATAGTGAATATGTGTAGTCTATACACTGAATTTAAAAAAAGGTTTTAATCTTCCAGGTAGGTGCACAAGCCCCTCTCACCATGACAGGTTGCATCAGGAAGGGCATCCAGTGTAAGACATCTGACAAATTACCAAGGCAGATTCTCCTCAAGGGGTCAACAAGGGAGCGCCCAAAGAAAAATGTTTTTTTTATGTGCGTCATAGGGTGTATCTATCACCTAGTACTTTGTCCTCTTAATTTTGCTGAAACTCAAGAGCAGAGGCTTGCATGGACGTATTCACCTAAACACTGAGTCTTGATTCCCCCTGAGTAGCTATGGAGTTGAAATTAAAAAGTTACAGAAAAAAATAACAAATTTAGTTTGCTTTCACCACTAAGAAATTAAGAAACAAAACAGGGATGTGAGAAAAAATCCAGAGAACATCTCCAGAAAAGCTAGTATTGCACAAAGACGGCTCTTTGGAAGTGAAGGTTGCCGACCCTGACAAAGACCGGAGGTTAGAACAGCTGACAAATAACTGACAGGTTTCTGACATGAGTCCCTGTTAAGATGCTGCCATCTCTGAGATGACAGTTTCTGTATATGGAACAGTATTTACATTGTGCTTTTCTACTCTGAGCACTCAAAAGGCTTTAAGTGATTTTGAACAATAATAAAGTAATAAAGTTAAAGTATTTTGATATTTTACAAGACTCATTCACAAAGTGCTTCATTCTTTGCCTCTAAGCACATTTAACTATGACACACACATTCATACTCGTGGAGTTTAGTGTTTTGTCCAACTTAAACACATAGACTGGAGAAGCTGGAGATCCAGCCATCAAGCTGATCTGCTCTACCTACTGAACCACATCCGTCTCCAGTATGAATATGATCTCTCATGAAAATACACACCTTTAGCTGCTCCCTTGTGTTCTCCCCAAGGATTAAGCCGCATTGCTAATTTAGAAGCAGTTTTACACCAGATGCCCTTCCTGATGCAACCATCCATGGTAGAGGGACTTGTGCCCCCATCTAGAATTGAACCAGAGACCTTTTGCTTGTTAGCTGAATGTGTAAACCACTACACTATGGGGGCACTAATATGATCTCTGATGAAAATGAGCAGCATAATAAACTTGACTAAAGTAATATTAAAAACTCTGTTCCAGTCTGGGTTCTACTGGCTGATGAACAGCAGTCACTGCAGGATCCACATCTGCATTTATTCTCTATTAAAGTAACACAGTTACCACACACACAGAGGCAGATGCTCTCCAAAACCTCAGACCAAAAGCTGTACAGCCTTTATCTGGCCATCAAACAGATTACAAATACTGAGGTAATTAATGTTGTAATGGTTACAGTAAAAATATATGGACTGGTACTTGTATAGCAATTTTATACTCTAAACAAGCCTCATTCACATACACATTCATACAGTGCATTATTCTTTGCCTTTAAACACATTCACTCTCTTTTGGGGTTCAGCGTCTTACCCAAAGATAGTTTGACATACTTCTGTCCATAATGTAACACTAAACTCTCTGTGCTTAAAGAGTTTCAACCCATGTAGATGACTATATTTGATGACATATTGAGTTTAAACTCTGCTGGTGCACAAAATCTGCTACTGGTCAGAAATGTAACATCTCCAGTTTTTTATTTTATAGCAATAATCAACTAGCAAAGAAAACATTTGGCTTTTATATTTCACCATTTATTTTTTTAAAAAGCACATTAAATCCACTCAAGCTTCATATGGTGTTTCACAATGCTACATTTCACAACCTTTTCTGGAGTTATTAAGGTATAGCTTGTAAGTAACAGATGGTATGACATTGGCACAATAGCCCAAATGTAATAAAAAAAAACCAAACAAATATTGACTGGAAACAACTTCTTTGTTGTTAGTCTGAACACATAGAACAAAAAAAAAAAACAACAAAAAAAACAGCTGCTACAGTCAGCTGTTCAGTGAAACTGACCATGTCTCTCAGCCTCACTCGGTTAGGTTACGCGTAATACTTAGAAATACATGAATAAGTTCTTCTTTAATTAAATTACTACTGTCTCCAATTCTTCTGGCATTGCTTGAATCACTTGTATAATTTTTATTTCAGTTGTGGTTATTAAATTATGTCAATAATGCTGGTTGAACTAGCCCTGTGTCTCTGTTTAATACCCACAACTCATATGAAAAACTTCATCCAAATCTTATCATCCAAAAGCCTTTGTACTTAACCAAATGATGCAGCAGCTGTAACAATGAGTGATATATAATGAATGCACACAAAGGAAATATTCACAAATGAAATACATTTTATGAAATGAAAAAAAAAAATGCATATTTTATATTGAATACATATTTTCTCTCCAAGGGGAATATTTCTCCCCTTTTGACTTTCAGTCTCAGCAATATTTGAAACTGAAAGTCACAGTGGACATCCCGGGATACTGATAATGTTTGTACCGCGATAGCCAAAATGCCCCTTCATTAGGAGTATTCATTACAAAAAAAGGGCAAGTAGACTGAGCAATTTAAATTAAGCAATTTCCCTCTGGGATTAACAAAGTATTCTGATTATGATTCCACACTGGAACACCTAACTGTGGTTTCACTCAGCTGAAATTAAAATCAGAGTGGGCTCCGTAACACCGAGAGTGCTGAGGTTGGCTGAAGGCATTCGAGTATGTCAGACCCCAACCACTGCTTTTGCTGCAGACTGGAGGAGAGTGCTGATCAGGGTTTGTCCTTGGTCTAGTGTTGTGGCTGGGGAAAGACATCCATCCATGGTCATCTTCAGCTGGCTTGATACCTGTAGACTGTGTCACATAACCTTGTGAGGCTGCCTGGTCACCGGTTAGCTCTGAGTATGGTGAAATGCTGCCACTGGGCACAAAGGCATCTCCTACACAAGTCTGCATGTTAATCCAGGCGCCATCTAAATAAGGAGCCAGATCACCAGACGAATCATGATGCCCACCTACACAGCTTGTCTGAAGATTTGTATTATTCCACGCCATGTGCAATTCTTGACAGTGTTTTTGGTAATAATGTTGACTAGTATCTGAGTTCAGGTCCTTGTGTCTCTCTTTTTTTGACCCTTCTACTCCTATCTTACTTTCTGAAGTTGAATTGTACCACTGGTCAGTCCAACCCTGCCCACATCCGTAGGAAGAGTTATAAGATGACACAGTGTGAGACATAGCAGGCAACAAAGCCTCGTTCTGTGTCCGTCTCTCTTTATTCTTCCACTTTTTATGAAATTTCTTGCGTGAGCTTTCTTGACCACCATGATGTCTGTTGTCCCTTCTTTCCCAGTATACCATATAGTCATCTGTCCCTGTTACGGCTTTAGACTGGTTGAAGGGCACACCACCACTGATATAACTATCTACATGTTGAAAGCCAGTGACTGTGAGGTTTCTTTCTGGAATGTAATCACCAGCGTCTGCATCTCCACTACAGATATCATGCTGTAGTTGTGAGATTTCTGTATGGTTAACGTCAAATGATGCACTGTCACAGTCTAACTTGCAGTCCACAGCCTCAGACTCCAGGGAGGACGTGAGACCTAAATCAGCTGGAGGTGACATAGCTGACACAGGGAGGCTGTCTGTGCTGAAAGACATCCTCTCCACTAGCACTAAACCTTTAGTAAGAGGCAAGCTTACATTAAAAACAGTCTTCCTCTTTATTTTTACTCTTTTTTTCCTTTTTGACTTCATTAAAACATATTTATCTGGCAGGCCTCCAACAGAAGTCTGGTTCACACTCAGCCCTTAAACAAAAAGAATATAAAAAATGAGCAAAACAGTTTACATGTGAAAGAAAGAGTGAACTCCAGCTTCTAAACATACACACCTTTGAAAGACACCTTTTTTTGAATGTTAGTCCGTTTCCATCCACCACACAGCATCTTTATACCTGGAAAATATCAAAAACAGTGCAGTGGTATACAAAGGAAATGTGCATCTGAAGACACCCTGGATAAAGGTAATAAAGGCAAAATAAGAGACAGAGCACAAACACTTCAAGGCTAGCCTATTACATCTGCATGGGTTACAGCTTACATACAGGAAACTGTATTGGAGAAAGAATGCACTACAGATTAATTGAGAAATCTGTACTTGTATGGTTGTATGTGTGTGTATCAGAATGTGCTATGCTGATTGCCAAGGATGTATACGTAGGAAATTGATTTGGAGAAAACCAGAAAGAATCCATCTGTTTGGGCTACTGTGATAGAATGCATAAAAGTGATGACTGTTTGTAAGCCTCCAATTGTCGTCATCTCATGCTTTCTCTGTAATAAAGAGCTTGTAATTCTAAAATTTCCCCTGCTATAGGATTTCCCATGGCACCTGGATGCAAAAGTTTGCGTAAATTATACATTTTGAAATCGTTTTCTTCTTCTTTCAACAGCTACTGTTAGGGGTCACCACTGCAGATTATCTGCCTCCACCTCACCTTATCCCTTGTATCCTCTTCACGCCAACCCTCTGCCCTCATTCAGTTAACATTCTCTATGGTCTTCCTCTTTAATTCCTGCCTGACAACTCCATCTTCAGCATCCTTTGTTCAGTATATCAACCATCCCTCCTCTGCACATGTCCAAACATCTAAACCAAACGTCCCAAACATCTCAACCTTGCCTCTCTGACTTTGTCTCCAAACCGCTCAACCCGAGCTGTCCCTCTGATGTACTCATTTCTAATCCTGTCAGTCATATTTACACCCAGTAAGAATCTCAGCATCTTCAGTTCTGCCACCTCCAGCTCTGCCTCCTGACTTTTATTGACAGTGTCACTTTCTCCAAATCATACATCATAGCAGGTCTCTCTACCATCTTGTAAAATGTCCCTTTCACTCTTGCTGCTATCCTTCTGTCACAAAGCACCCCTGACACTCGTCTCCACCCACTCCACCCTGCCTGCACGCTCTTCTTCACCTCTCTTGTGCTCTGTCCATTGTTTTGAATAGTTGACCCCAGGTATTTAAACTCATCCACCTTCACTATCTCTATTCCTTGCATCTTCACCATTCCATCTGCCTCACTCTCATTTACACATGTATTCTTTCTTGCTTATACTAACTTTCACTCCTCTTCTCTCTAGTGCATACCTCTCCAGGCACAAGCTATGCACTCAGGAGAAGAGGACTGAAATAAAAGAAGAATAAGCCTCAAGTCTTATCAAGTTAGTTAAGGTTTAATAACTTAGTGAGATACTGAAACATGACAGTTTGCCTATTTTGTCCATGAAAGGTCATCAACATCAGAGCTGCAATGATCCAAAATATAATGTATACAATTCTAAAAATTGGCATTCTACAAGATGAGTATGTTGAACTTAGGTACTTACATATTAAGTATTTTGATTATACAACTTTTGCACTATTATTCTACTTACGAAGGATTATACCTCTTACTTTAAGTAAACATGTCTAAATACACATTTTTCCACTTTTTCAAAATTATCCAAGACAAAATTATGTTTAAACTCTTATGCAGCACCATTTCTACGTAATAAATCTGCAATAAGATACAGGGCTGCACATGAGTATGAAAAACTTGCCCAGTGTTTTAACACTGATTTTATTTCTGATGAGTGATTCTGATTTTCTGTTCTGCACTGCCCCATTTTAAAAAAAATCTGTGTCAACATGTGAAGAAAGACTCATTATCAAAAGGTTAACAGTACCTCCCAATTGTCCTAGAAGCGTCCTTTGCAGCATATTTTTAAAAAAGCAACAGAAAAGTCAGGGAACAGCTACTACAGGGGGTGTAGTGTCATTGCTACATAGTAGGTAATGCCAAGTTCAGACTACGAGTGAAGAAGCAACTGGTTAGAAGTAATTTTCACTAGAAGCCGGGCGTCTGTAACTTCACATCTCCAACACTTACGGGGTTCAATGTTTGTAGAAACACAACCAAAACATTGAACTATGGTTAAAAAAAATTGCTTTCATTATGTGAGCAACTCAAAAAAAAAAAAAAATTTTTATAGTTCCCACCCCTTAAAGTCTGTTTGTGGCAATGATTGCAAACTTTATCTATAAATTAAATTTGTTCAGGGGTGCCCACAATTTTGCCTAACAAAATACTAGTTGCACAGGCTTTCTAAGCCCAAATATAAATGCGTCAACCGACCAAAAGCCTTCACAGACCTGCTATCAAAGAGACAGAGAGATGAATGTTATACTTACACGTCACATCTCAAGAGTAGAGTTGGAGAAAAAGAGATGAGTGGTTTATAGCCAAACAAAAAAATAATCCGTACTTACACCAGTGGTAACTTTTGCCAGTGAGTAGCGTATAGAGGGATTCTGGTACACGTACTACCTGCGAACATGAAAGGTTTACAAACTGAAGGACAAAAGTACAAGTGAAACCAAGACTATTTTGGGAAAAAAAGGACAGAGTTATTTCACATACAGCACAAATGCAGCAGGATGATCTGTGCTTCAAAGAACAATAGGATACCTTCAGCTCTCCTCTGCCCTTTTGTCGCTCCACCTTCTTTGCCAAAGATTGAAGAAGCTGAGTTTTGTAATTAACATCTGCAGTCACTTCCTCCACTTCTTTAGGATGAGTTTCTATCTGTAAAAAGACAGTCGTTAACTTTAAGTTACACCATGAATCTTCTCTGCATGCATAATAGTAAAGTATTTGTTTCTGTCCACTGCAATTATTGATCACAAAACAACTGACTAAGTAGTTGAGCAGATGTGAAGAACTGGTCAGGTGATCAATGATGTCCTTTTTGTTGGATCTAATGCGGCAACAGTGGCATAGGAAACAGTATGAGCTGCTATCTTCACTGGTACACTTAACCACACAGTCAAGACCTGTCAAAAACAGGAGAAGCAATTTTTTAGAACAACAATTTTGGAAACACATTTTCTTTTTTTGCCAAGAGTTAGAAGAAAGATACTTCTCACATCTGTAAATGTGCCACTGGAAGTAGCACTCAAGCAGTATATGTAATCCATACACACATAAAAGCAAGAATTTGCCATTTTATAGGCAATTTACATGGCCAGATAACAAAGGCAGTTCAGGTGCTGTTTGGAGAAGTTACCACTCATAACAACTGTAGGTGGCGCAGCAATCAAAAATTAAGCACAATAATATTTTTATTACATCAATTTTCAATTCAGTTGTAGCTTATTAGTAGAAAAAGTCCTGCTATACATTGTTTTAAGGTCCAATGTGTAGGATTAATAGGGATCTATCGGCAGAAATTGATGAACACTTTATTAAAAGTTTTTATACACTGGCTGCCCGGCCAAGTTAAGTGTCTATGTGGGGAAAAAACTAATGAATGTAAAATCAGAACCTGAGCTTACTTCTGAAGTGAGAACAATTTTTAGATTTCTAATATTTAAAGCTGTCACAGCAGCTAGAATTTATTAGTTGTGAGCTGCAGCCTCACTGCTTCCACTAAATTCCACATGGTATTCATGTTTGTTTCCAGCACCTACTGGTACCATTCTTTATGTGCACTCACCAATAAGAGGCTTGGTTCCTGCGTAGTCATCTAGAAAGCTGCTGATCTCTGATAACACTGAGGGTTCAGGGGTATCCAACTGGAGTGTAAAGGGATTTACTAAACAGACTTCTGACTTGACAAACGGATCAACATCAGGTAGTGGCTTGTTAACGCGTGCTGAGCTCTTGTATGAGTCCCTCTCAGTCTCAAGGGATTTCTTTGACCATCTGTACTGGTTCTGTGCAAGCAGTACAGTCCTCTGGGATTGGAACGGATAATGCAAAGTTGTAGTCTCTGAACAGCTCTCAGTTTCACCCTGTTCATCTCTTAAGGAATTTATGAGAGTTACCGCTGTGGTGTAAGAGAGAAAGAAACAATTATGAGGTGGAAAAAATAATCACGTCCATATAGAAAAATTGCCAAAAAAAGAAAAAAATCAAAAGAAATCATAAGACTGAGACAGCAAAAGGAGTTTAAGACAGACACACTTCTATATAAGTAAACATTCACTGACCGTCATTTTCGCTGTATGTTGCCATCCCTTGGTAAACAGCGTCGTCAACCTCTAACAACTTCATATAAGGGTGCATAAACATATTAGCAGCAATAACAATGGTGTAAAGTTTGTGACAACAAAAAAAACACATACACAATAAAAGCAACACACCTGGATGTCTCCTGGTCCCTCCCGTTCCTCAAGGTTTTTCGCCATATCCATCAGAGGCCATGCCAACTTAGACAGGTCAGAGCTCTCCTGCCATTTAGACACCAAGTGAGGGTGCCAGGTTTTCTGTTAAGAAAATAAATAAATAACACCTTCTATTAGTACAATCCAAGGTGGTACACAATTAGGTGCCATGACTTCTTCTGCAGTACTACTTACAATGTAGTTGAATCTGTGGAGACTTCCCAGGATGTGGTTACGCATGTCAGCCTTACTGAGTCGACAAACACAGACCTCACAGAAGTACAATGCTTCTCTGCTCGGCGTACCAGCCTTCACACATTCTGTAATGCTGCCCAGGCCTAAATGCACATAAAAAGCTATTATTTCAATGGACACAGAATACAGAAGAATATACACACTGAAAGGAGATCTGTTGCTGCACACCAATGATGGGTTGTAGTCTGCTCTTTTTGTTCAGGTACACCTTCAGAGAATCCAGCAGCTGGCTTTTGCATAAAACACCTACAAACAGAACAATGGCAGAAAAGCATGGTTTATATGCAGAAAGTTTACATGCAATTAGGGACAGATGTTACTTTTTGTGTCCCACCTGGCTGCATGTTGCGACTGTATAGAAACGCCACCTGAAAAAAGAAGTTGGAGTTTAAGTAATGATTTATGCTCAAGAAAATGACCATGCTTGTGTCCAGTGTCTCAACTATTTTTTCTTTTTCTGAAGTAGTCAACATAACTTAATGATTTAGAAACATAAAAATCTGTCAGAACAAGAATGCATTACTCAAAGCTGTCATTAGAGTTAGAATCAGCAAATCATTAAGTATGTTCTCCTGCTGGTCATAGTCACAGGCTGGTTTGAGTCGAAAGAACTACAACAACTATGTTTCAGGCCACCAATAAGCAGCTATTCAAGGACTTCCAACAAAATGCAGCAGATCTGTGGGCTTCAGGTTGATGCAGGCTTTTCAGCCCATGAGCAAACAGGAAACAGATCAAGGACCAACATCATCAGTTATAAATGTTGTCTAGTCGACACTGAACTGCTGCTTTCTTTAACCACACTACGCTGCACAATTTGTATAATAGTGCGGCTAATTAACTTTTAACTTTTTCAAAATAGCAAGTTTTAGAACACAAGTCACAACTCCAAAGGAAAATGCACTACTTCAGTTATATAAACTTGCAGGCCACTTTATTAGGTATACCCACTCAACTGGTCATTTATGCAAATATCTAATCACTGAATAACATGGCAGTAACTCAGTGCATTTAGGTATGTAGACATGGTCAGGATAAACTGCGGAAGTTCCAACCAAGCATCAGAATGGGGAAGAAAGGTCATTTAGGTGATTTTGAATGTGACTGTTCTGAGTTTTTCAGAAACTGTGAATCTACTGGGATTTTCCTACACAGCCATATCTAGGGTTTACAGAGAATAGTTCGAAAAAAGAGAAAATATTCAGTGAGCATCAGTTTTCGTTGCAGATACACCTTGTTGACACCAGAGGTCAGAGGAGAACAGCCAGACTGCTTCAAACTGACAGTAAGGTTATAGTAAGTCAAATAACCTCTTGTTGAAACCAAGGTATGCAGAAGAGTATCTCTGAATACACAGTTAATTTCAGTTTAGCTCAGTTTTGTTTATATCACGCCAATTCAGAACAAAAGTCACCTCAAAGTGCTTTACACTGTAAGATAAAGATCCTATAGTACAAGAGAAAAAATCTCAACAATCAGATGATACCCTATGAGCAAGCACTTGGCAATGGTGGGAAGGAAGCGTTCTCTTTTGACAAGAAGAGACCTCTGGCAGAACCAGGCTCAGGGAGAGGCAATGATTTGCTTTGATCGGTTGAGGGGTTAGGGGAAAGAGAAGAGAAAAAGGAGAGCAAAGAGAAACACAGACTAAGAGAGAGAAAACAAAAACAATGGAAGAAAATGAGCTACAGCAGCAGACCACACTGGGTGCCGTTCCTGTGAGCTAAAAACAGGAAACTGAGACTATATTTCACATGGCCTCACCAAAACAGAAAATACAAGGCTAGAGAAAAATCTTGCCTGGACGGATGAGTCTGAATTCCTGCTATAACATTCAGGCAGGGTCAGAAAGTGGCAGTGGGGGGTGCTGTAATGGTGTGGGAGATATTTTCTTAGCACACTTTGAACCCCTTAGTACCAGCTGAGCATTGTTTAAATGCCACGGTCTACAGTATTTTTGCTGACCATTCTATCCCTTCCAGACTACAGTGTACCATCTCCTGAAGGCTGCTTCCAACAGGAAAATGCACCATGTCATAAAGCTTGAACATGACAGTGAGATCACTGCACTCAAATAGCCTCTACAGTCACCAGATCTCAGTCCACTAGACCACCTTTGGGATGTAGTGGAAGGGGAGATTTGCATCACAGATGTGCAGCTACTGTGATCCTGTCAAGTCAATAGGGACCAAAATCTCTGAGGAATGTTTCCAACATCTTGTTGAATATATGACATGAAGAATTAAGGCTGTTCCAAAGGCACAAGATGGTGGCCATGTATGAATGACTAACCTTATTAACATAATTTCTAACATTATAAAAGCAGATTCAAAATAAATTTAATGATTAAACTGCAGAAATATTCCTAAAGTAAATTTCACGTTTCAGTTCAGAGTTTAGAGTAAAATGACGATTACAGTTTAATAACCTCAGCAGATCACAACATAACATGTTGAGACAAGATCAATTCAATTCAAGTTTATTTATATAGGACCAATTCACAACAAGTCACCTTAAGGAACTTTACACAGTAAGGTAAAGATACTAACAGTGTTAGAGAGAAAACCCCAACAATCAGACGATCCCCTATGAGCAAGAACTTGGTGACCGTGGGAAGGAAGAACTCCCGTTTAACAGGAAGAAACCTCTGGCAGAACCAGGCTCAGGGAGAGGCAGCAATCTGCCTCGCCTGGTTGGGGTGAGGGGACAGAGAAGAGCGAAAGGAGAGCAAAGAGAGACACAGAGTGTGGGAGAGAGAAGAACATTCAATGACATGCAGCAGTAACAAATAAATGCATGGGGAGGGAAAAGAGGTGGGTAGAGAAGAAATGCCCAGCACATCAAAAGAAGCTCCCCAGCAGCCTAAACCTATTGCATCACTTACATAAAAGTTTTTAAAAAGTATAAGCAATTACTTTATTTATATTGCACAAGAACATAATGTCAAAGGCATTTGTAAATAATTAGTACACATTAGTATAAGCAAATGCATATATATATATATATATATATATATATATATATATATATTCATTCATTCATTCTCTTCCGCTTATACAGATCAGGGTCGCGCTGGAGCCTATCCCAGCTGTCATTGGGCGTAGGGCAGGGTACACTCTGGACAGGTCGCCAGCCTATCACAGAGCCGACACAGAGAGACAAACAACCATTCACACACACACATTCACACCTATGGTCAGTTTAGAATTGCCAATTAACCTAACCCCCTTTGCATGTCTTTGGACTGTGGGAGGAAGCTGGAGCACCCGGTGAGAACCCACGCAAGCATGGGCAGAACATGCAAACTCCAC